>PVJI01010441.1:0-60278 GCA_004026765.1 Micronycteris hirsuta | reverse complement strand
ACTGTCAGCTGATTTCTCAAAAGAGACCTTGCAGGCAAGAAGGGGCTGGAGAGAAGTATTCCAAGTCATGAAAGGCAAGGGCCTACATCCAAGAATACTCTATCCAGCAAAGCTATCATTTAGAATGGAAGGGCAGATAAAGTGCTTCTCAGATAAGGTCAAGTTCAAGGAGTTCATCATCACCCAGCCTTTATTATATGAAATGTTAAAGGGATTTATATAAGGCATGGAGGGATATCAACAGGGGAGTGGTAAGGGGAGAGAGGGGGAAAAGGTGCAGAGAATAAGTAGCATAAACGGTAGGTAGAAAACAGACAGGGGGAGGTTAAGAATAGTATAGGAAATGTAGAAGACAAAGAACTTCTGTGTATCACCTATGGACAAAAACTAAAGGGTGGGGAAAGGGGGGTTTGGTGGAGGGGAAGAAAGGGGGGGAAAATTGGGCAACTGTAACAGCATAATCAATAAAATATATTAAAAATAATGCTAAATCATTTGAAGATATTCACTGTTATTGAGAAAAAGTGAAAAGAGTTAAATACTCTGAAGATGTACCCATGATCCTATTAGGAAATAAATGTGATTTGCCTTCTAGAAGAGTAGACACAAAACAGGCTCATGACTTAGCAAGAAGTTACAGAATTCCTTTTATTGAAACATCAGCAAGACAAGACAGAATATTGACAATACCTTTTATACATTAATTTGGGAAATTTGAAAACATAAAGAAGAGATGAACAAAGATGGCAAAAAGAAGATAGAGAAGTCAAAGTGTGTAATTATGTTAATACAATTTGTACTTTTTTCTTAATGCATACTTAAGTGAAAGTGGTAATTTTTGTATATTACACTAAATTATTAGCATTTGTTTTAGCATTACCTGATTTTGTTTCTGCGCCATTGAAATAGCTTTTATCTTGAATGCTTATTTTATAATGACAGTGAAACACTCTAAGTTTTGGTGCTTTTTTTTTTTTTTAAACAATGCCTGTGTGCGGGGGGGAAAGAAGAAATAGGATACCTGAGATTTCTTTCTTGGGGCTTTTGGTGCATGCATTTGATTATATACTTACTTGAACCTAAGAAATGGAAGCATGTTCCCTCACATTTACTGGTGGTTTCTATATTATTTTCCAAGTTGTAAGCAAATTTAAATGTTTGTGTGGGAAAAAAAAAGTAAAGTAAGTTACGCAGTTGAGTGTTTTTGCAGATTTTGGGACTTTTAGCTGCCAGATAGTGAGTTTGAGTATGCTCCGTTTCATCGTTAAAAAGGTGACAAGGATTGAAAATGAATTATGATTACCCCTAAGTGAGTGAGAAGATCTGTGAAGGTTGCAGAAGGTATGTAGAAAGTTGTAAGCTATGTGGAAAATTGGAAAAAAAAAAGGTTTGTGAAGGTTGTAGAGGCCATAAAAGTGTGCAGAATTTCTTTTTTTGAAAGGAAAGAAACCTCAGTGGTTGGGTTGAGTTATTCTTTGCTTTAGGTTTTGTTTTATTTCTTGCTTTCTGATCTTTTGGGAGCTTGGGGAACTTTACTGTTTTAACACTTGGCGTCCTGTCTCTGCCATTGGGGACTTCATGCCATTTGGACCTCATGAAGGTTGTTAGCAGTACCAGTTGGTGTGAGAACACGTCTCTGACGTTTTGGGCTTTGTGCCATTTGGACCCAAGAAAGGTCATCTGGTGATGGTTAGAGCTGGCTGGGGCAAAAGAGCATGTCTCTGCCATAAGACTGGTGGAGAGAGGTCATGTCTCTGCCAGAAGACCAGTGGACATGCCAGTGGGCAAGATAATGCCTCTACCATTGGGATTTTGTGCCATTGGTGCTGAGTAGAATCCAGCTGAGGTGAGAAAATATCTCTGCCTTTTGGGGCTTTGTGTCATTTGGGACCTAGGAAAGGTTTTCTGAGGCAAGAGAATGTTTCTACCATTGGAGCTTTGATCCATTTGGAACCTGAAAAAGGTTGTCTGTGTAATCAATTAGTGGGACTGGTTAGTGAAAGATAAAATTCTAAGGCTAGCATTAGTACCCTCTTATTTTTTATGTTTTGATTTTTGGAATTTTGTTTTTTGCTTTGGATTTTTTTTTGTTTTGTTCCTGTTTTAAAAGAAATTGAAGTCCTAAGGGTTAAAACTTTACATTATGTTAGGAAGGAAAGTAATAAAAGATATAAGGCATGAAAATGCAATTTTAAATCCTATTGGAAGGGCAAGGATTTTCCTTTTTGCTTTGTATTTTTCCACACCTGGTCCCTCTAGAATTTGGCATTCTTGGTGAGTAATAATATAAAATTTCCTTTGCATGAAACCAGTAAAACTGGTTTCAAATTATGGTTTTAATAACTAAGACTTTGCCTGGAATGTCATGCCTGAAGGAGGCATGCCTGGACTCTGGCTGTTACCAGAAAGCCTTGAAGAACTAAGATTGACTTTGAAAGCTAACAAAAGCCCACTGGAGAAATGGTCTGGTACCTTGTTTGGTCATGTGGTTCACGGTAGTCTTTCCAGGGAAGGAGTGAATGTTGCTTTCCTGAAAGATCACAAGAAGGAACCTGAAGACATGATGAGAACCTCAAGGACTTGAGGAATACAGGTACTGCAGGCAAAGCTTGGCTTTATGCCCTGAAGGACTGTCTAAGGGTCAATCTGAAGGTTTCCCGTGGAAGTTCCAGCAAAGCAGACTTAAAAAAGCTTATGTGTTCAGTGCTGCTCTTGTTGTTTTTATGTAAATGATGAGGCAAAATTGAAAACTGGCAGTCTTTTTGAGGCCAATGATGGTGATCTTAGGGAGGGGAATCAGGTTTTAAGGAAAATCACGATGCTCAGTTGCGATCATTGGACTCTAGTGCAGCTAACTGTATTCAAAGTTTGTTTTCACTTGAGAATTGAACTGGTTTAACCAGATGATATCAGATTGTCACTGCTTAGTATCATTTCAGCAAAGGTCTTGCGACTGAACATCTTCTCAAAAGATAGTGTTGTGGACTCAGAAACAGTGTAGACCCCACTTGAAAATCCTACCTTGATAGCTACCTCTCGGGACTCAGTGGTTTGGCTGGACTAAATGGTTGAGTTGATGAAGTATGGGGGGACCTATTGGCTTTTCTTTAAAACTGATTTCTTTTCTGCCTTAATAGTTTGGACAGAAAGCGTCCAAAAGTGTTAAAGGGTGGGGAGAATCTCAGGATATTCCCCTAAGCCTAATATAAGTAGAGCATAGTAGGCAGTAAGGCTTCAGACAGGTGTGACATGTCTTGCACACATTCCTCCAAGGAAGCCATTTTTTCCTTAATCAGGGACACTATAGAACTAGGCCCTACTTTTGTTAGTTGTTATAGTTTTGATTGTGCCTTCTAACCATCTTGCCAAATTTGTTGCCTCCAGAACGTGACAAGGATGCTAACTTGTCCAGTAATGCAAGGACAACCAAATGACCTAGACTTTGCAAGATCTTTTTCCCTCACATGAAGGCTCCCATACACTCCAGACCCCCTTCGTTAGGGACCTCAGCAACCACCCAAGTGTGTAGAATGAGAATTTATTGAGTGCTTATCAAGTGCCAGGCACTGCTGGGCTTTACACATATTATCTTATTTAATACTCAGTACACGTATACTTTTGGTACTACTTTTGACCCCATTTTATTAAGTTAAAACAGATAGATTACATAAGTGATGGACTCAAGATCGAAAGCCAGCCTGCTTGGTCTTGCCTTTATTCTGGCCAGTGGTCTGCTGCTGATTGCTAGCCCTAGGCTTGATGGAGTGCTGTGACCTTCTTTCCAGTCAAAGGGAAGCTCTATTGTTTTAGAGAAATAAATTTCTACATTCATATTCTTCTGGGTCTTCCACTCACTTAATAAAGGAGGAGTCTCAAAATATAAAAGCATTTGAAGACTCCAAAAATGTATTTACTACCCATAAACCCTATAAATATTTTCTGAGGTTATTTAAAGCATTTGTCCTTGATCAGTCAGCTATAAAAAACATTATTTAACCAATAAAGTCTGTCAGTCAACCTCAAGGTTCACTGATATTTTCAGTGGTTCCCTATGTTTTCTTTAGTTGGTGCCTCCTCCTCCCATCTGCTCTCTAAAGAGCCCTGTCCCATTTGTAGAGGATGTTTATGGGAAATATACCTTTCTGCCCAAATGTACATGGCTCCTCTCATACACTCAGGTAGGACTGACAGTTCCCTTCTTTTGCTCCTTTTGTGCCCATACAATCTCCTACCATTGCACACAGGACCTATTCTCCCCCTTTCACTTGTTAGACTGTGAGACTTGCAGTGACTATGTCCAATTCAGCCTTATCCACTCAGCATCCAACTTGCAGTTGAGGCAATGCAAAAGAGAATGCTTTTGGAGGTTGGTGGGTCATCCAAAAAGTACCAGCTTATAAATTCATCATCATCCATGCACGAATAGAAACTCTATTCATCCCAGAATTGATCTGATTCAGGGATTTTGAGTTACCCTAAGAAAGCTCACAAGAGACGAATGAATATGGTCAAGATTCCACTTTAATCAATTATGATAGGCAAAATTGGAAATCTAGTTCAAGTGACCTGGAAACCCACCTCCCCCCCTCCCCACAATACTCCTGCTGAACTGGTAAGCCTGGAATCAGAGTTGGGGAGCTCTGCTATGATGTAGCATCAAATGGCAGGAGGCTCTGGTGTCTTAATATGTGCATTTTCCAAATCAGGAGTAACAGATATTTAGGTCTGACCCCAATGCCCCTCTCCCATGGATGGTTTTCAGATGGCACTGTATCTGTAGTTCTGCTAACATTCTTGCTTCCTTTGTTAATACCTTCTCCTTTGCAATGGTACATTGTTCTGAAGTATGAAGACTCTTATGCGCTATTTTACAAGGAGGATGAAGTGAACATCAACAAAACTGAGAGAAGCTGAGCATCCAAAGATGACAAAGACGCATTTCCTGTCCTCAAGGAGCTTACAGTTCAGTGGGAGAAACAGGTATGCCAACAACCATTTTCAGCGTAGGTGGTGGATGTAGCAGAGGAAGCCTGTGGAGGAGAAAGTGGGCAGTTTCCTTTTGGCCTGGCCTAATGTTTTGTTTTTGCATTATTTCTACTGGGCTTGTATTACAGTTTCAGGCTGTCACTGCTTCTATTACTAAGAAAGGAACACAAATAAAATCATGTACTGAAAGCAGAAATAACGTGCAACTTACAAAGTTTACAAAGACTAGAAAAAGCAGATCGCACCGTGACCACAACACTCCTGTTTTTCAAAGGGGTACCGGTGCTACGACTTTCCTAGCAACACACACATAATTTTCTCAATAGCAGGATTAGTATTGGATCCCGGGGGAAAGTGGCAAGAACCCATTTTCTCAAGTTATTTAAAACTCAGACTCAACACATTTTTACCACAGAATGAACCTGGTGACAGGACATTCAAGATAGCAAGGACATACAAGTAAGTGGCTTCTAGCTGCTTTGCCTCAGATTTTTTTTTTGAAAAGGTATTTTAAAAGACATTATATTTAACTTAAGGAAGTTTAAAAAGTTAGGATTTAATTCATCATAAGGTGTGTAATAGAACTGACAGTTTAGTACAACTCAAATTTTAAATCAGTATGTTTATTAAAATATGCTTGAATTTGGCAAAGTTTTTAAAGGTATCATGGCCTGGAACACTATTTTTAGAAATGCTTTAAAGTTTCTTAATTAAAATATTAAGTCTGTTTAATAATGCTTTTAAGCATTAAAGCTTAATAATGCTTTTAAGTCTCTTAGTTATATTATATGCAGGGGCTTATTAATTATTTGTTGCTCCTTTAATAACCAAGCAAAAGTTTATAAGGTTTTAGAGGTTGTTCCTTTCTTTTCTTTTATTATTCCAGAATTTAAAAAATTATTAGGTCCTTGTATATCACTTCTCAAAAATTAGTTTTCACTACAAAATTGAGGGGTGCAAACAAGATTTAAATTGTCAGAAAAATTGGGTTTGCTCTAATGCTTTTTGAATCGTGCCAGTAATTTGATCCCATAGCCTCAGGCCAACTATCCAGAATATGAAAGTAAAGGGAATAGTAGGGCTGAGACATCTACTCTGATGTGAATGATTTACCACAATAGCCCATGGGAGGAGAGCCATCTCTTGTCATAAGGAGCCTAAATGTGTGTTCTTTGGAAGAGAATATGTAAAACCTTTTGGAAGCTCTTACCATATTTTTGTACCTGAGAATGCTTTGGACAAAAGCAAGCTAAGCTTCTGGTACAGATGGCAGACCGAGTGTGAAAAGCTTTGTTTGCGGTGCTGCGGTAATCATTGAGAACAATCTGACTTCCAGGACAGACGGTGCTCAGCTCTCCTGCCAATCCTAGCTCTGGGGTTTCTTGATGAGAACAGTAGGGAAGCAGTTGGGTCTCAGTGGGCATTGGAACAATAGGTTGCAGCCCACTATGGTGCTCCTGAGAAGGAATTTGGCACCTGAACCCAGCCCCATCATTTAGATAGGCATCACGAACCAGAGGGCTTTTGTGCTATATTCAGCCCCCAGTCCAATAACATGCCAGCCAAGTCAACATATTTTCTCATTTTTTCTTAAAAGAAAAGTGAAAAATTTAGTGCAAAAAGCTGTAGTTTCTCGGGAGGGACTCAGGCCTTGCAGCAGCACCTGCACCTCTGTAAATAACGGCAGATGATCAGTCTCCCTACAATTGAATCTGATTTCCACCATGTGCACACTGTGTGTGTGATCTAGGATATGTCACTTGGCTTCCCTGAGTTCCACTTTACTTACCTCTTTTATGGTTAACCATAATAGGACCTGCTACTGTGATGAAGAAATGAGATATTCCCATGCATGCAAAGTGCTTAGTGTAGTGTTTGAAGGGGAGCAAGAGCCCAATGCATGTTAAGGGCAGGGATTAAGACCTTTGATAGTGGCCCAGTTCTTCTGGGCTGATATATCTGGTCATTCTGAGCAGACTCCTTGGAGTCTTTATGTCAGTTAAGTCCAACACACGAGGACACAAAATATGTCAGTGCTAAGTCTAGACAAGAAGGGCAGATTTGTGAGTTTCTAAGCTGAATTCTGACAAACAGATGAGTGAGAACAAGATCTGACTTCTTCCTTTTTCTTGAGACCTGAAGTCAGGGAAGACCTCTCTGACAAAGTGGTATTGAATGAAGCCCCTGTGTAGACTCCTCGGCAGAGGACAGGGTAAGGAGACATACAGCTAGTTGGGTAAAACTGGTGTCCTTATTTCCATTTTGATGTTTCCTTTAATGCACCAGACTGCCTCTATTAGTGTCTTCTTGGAACCTACCGAAAATATTTTGGATATGCCACCGATATAGCTGGCTGTAATAAAAATCATGTGGAACCACTTTCATTTATTAAAAAAAAAACGACATCAAATCACTGCTATGTTCAAGACTCCGTGTTGCTGTCTAAATACCCAGGATCTTTCTGCTCACATCTTCCCTTTGTCTCCTAGTCAGACAGATCTGAAACCCAGCACCACCTTTTACTCCTCCATTGTCTCATTCTTCCCCTCTCTTACCAATATCCTTACTCACTCACTATACATTTAGATTGTAGTAGCATCCTTTAATTTGGCCCCTTGCCTCTAGGTTTGGCACTGGGCACCAGGAATGTAATTTGGAGCTAAAAATATAGAAGAGAATCTTAGCTGAGGATTTAAGACTATATCTTGAATGGGACTGATGTCTTATTTTTTGTTTTTGCTTTTTCCTAAAAAAAGGAAATCAATATTCTATCACCTAGAAATGACCAACACCAATCACTCACTATCAGCAATCTGTATATCCCTACGTATTTCACATACATAATTTAAAACAAATAAAATGTCTCATATATAATTTGAAATCCTTTCTACATATTTCATGAGCACTTTCATGAAAATAAAATACATATACATTATTTTAATTGATGCCTTATGACATTATATATCATTATATTGCTATTCTTTAATTTGTTTAGTCAATCCTTTATTGATATATCTTTATATGGCTACTGATGTTTTACTATTATAAACATTATTACAGTAATTTACAAAATGCATATATCTTTGTACATTTTTTAGAGTATTTTCAAACAAATAAATTCTTGTCAAGGAAACTGCTGGGTCAAAAAGGTATTTAATTGTAAGGCTTTGATGAATATTGTCAGATTGCTCTTTAAAAATTTTATCCCAATTTACACTCTCAAAAGCTGCCTATAAGCATGCCTCTTCTCATACTCTATCGTCAGGTTAATATTCTTTAGTATCTTTGCCAATCTGATAGGTACAAAATTATCTCATTGTTAAGCTCATTTGTATTTTCTAGTTATTAATGAGATTGAACATCTGTTGCATATTTTAGATCATTTATATTTCTTATTTTGTGAGTTGCCTGTTCATATTTGGTCCTGCCCTTTTATTGACTTATCTTTTTTGTCCATATTAATTCTATCACATGTGCACATGACTTTCGGCATTTGCTGTTTGCCTATATTTACTGATTATTATAATATAAATTAAAAATTTTGATATCTAAACTATCAAACTTTTTTTTTTTAAGATTTTAATTTATTTTTAGAGAGAGGGGGAGGGAGGGAGACAGAGAGGGAGAGAAACAGCAATGTATGGTTGCCTCTCACATGGCCCTCACGGGGACCTGGCCCGCAACCCAGGCATGTGCCCTCACGGGGAATAGAACCGGGACCCTCTGGTTCCCAGCCCGCGCTCAATCCACTGAGCTACACCAGCCAGGGCTAAACTGTCAAACTTTTCATTACAATTTCTGATCTTATTTCTTTTCTTAGAAAGGCTTTTCCTATTTCCAGACTAGCAACTATTCATCTACATTTTATTCAAGTATTTTTAAGGTTCCACTTATTACATTAAGATCAGATTAATCTTGAATTTATGTTGATATAAAGTTTCAGACATATTCTGGGAAGTTTGTTTGTAGTTGCATTTGCAATAATTTACTGACAAATGCACTGTTTCCCCACTGGTCCGAAAGCTGATATTATCATACACTATACTCATACATATGTGAATCTACCGAGCATCTTTGAGAGGGGAGATTAGAAGCAAAGACACAGGGAGGTTCGGGAGCCTGAATGTAATGATGAGGGGGGTAATAAGACTGGAAAGAAAGGAGAGTGATGCAAGAAATCTTGTGTTAATGAACAGATAAATAATGAATAAATCTTATCTCCGCTGTGAAATGTGAAGATAAAAAAGGAGAGTTCAAAAGTAACTATGAGTTTTTTCAACCAGGTGACTGAGGGAAAGTGCCATGTACAAAATTGTGAACAGCAGAAGCTGTCTGTGAAGTAGAACATGATGATCAATTTGATCGTTCAGATTTTGAGCTCATGGTCCTAAGAGAGCATTTATGTGATGATGATGATGATGATGGAGATGACAATGACGAGGGTGTGCATTTGTGCGTGTGACAGAGATGGAGAGCAAGATTTAGAAAGAGTAAAACAAGATTCAGTTAACTTTTATTGAGCATCTACTGTAGCATTCATCAGTATTTGAGAGATTTTACTCTCTTCTTCAAAGAAGTAAAGCAATCACTAGTGCCTCCATGGAGTCTGAGAAATGTGCCATCAGCTTCTCCCTAGATCTCTCCTCTGCACTCTTTCCTCCCTTGCTGCCAGCTCAAGATCCTCACAGCTCAGGCCCCTAGTGTGAGAAAGGAGGTGGGATTCCCATCCTAGAAGCCCAGCTGTGGGAGAGTGGAAAGCACTGGAGGGGAAAGAAGATAGGGAGGAGGCTTTTGCAGGACCTTATCTCGTGTGCTATTTCTTCTCAACTTCTTCCATACTTATTGGTCATGCAAGCAGAGGTCAAGAAAAAGGAGCACAGAATGAATGAGACAGCCCTTCCCCCACTGCCCCATCAAACAGCTCACTCCCAATTGCTCTGTGATGGGCTGAGGGGAGACCAAAAGAATGCTACTTTTCACAACTGTAGTTGTAAGGACTACAGAAGTTCCTAGTGGCTCGCCTTGGAACACCAGACCTTTGTTTTGTGAGAATGTGAGCTGTGGTGGTTCAAGGTCAAAAAAATGTCAGTGGAGATTTATTATGAATTCAGAAGACTTTGACAGTCTTCTCTGAGCAGACCATGTGCAACTGTGTTTGCAGGGGACATTGTGTTCCAAATATTTGACTGGTTCAGATGTTGTTCAAATGTTCCAAATCACCAACTTACAGACACTGGGGCTGGAGCTCCTGTAAACTGGAAATGGGCTCAGTTTTCCAATCAAGCAGATGAAATGAAGGAAATTCAGTATTGGAGACATATGCACACATCCATATTTTATAAAAAACAAAACATTTTTCAGGCAAGAATTTTCCAAATATTTGCTTCAAATCAAAGACCCTGAAAGTTTAATACTGGTCAGAAGTAGTAGAGCCTGCTTATTAAAATAAAAACTTTATACTTTTAAATGTTTACAGTATGCTTTGACATACCTTATACTCTTTTATCCTCTAACAGCCCTTCCAGATATGATGTTCTTCATATTCCAGATGAAAAAGCTAAGGCTCAGATGGACAAGATATCATGGTTTGGATCAGACCTAAGACTCAAGCTAAGACCTTGGGTTCCCTAACCAGTCTCTCCTCCTTCACCACCAGCACTGCTACAGGCTTTGAAGCTCTGCTCTTTGAGGCCATATTTTTAATTTGTAAGCAAAATCTTCACCTCCCAGACCGTACATTTTTCCAAGCTCAGCATGATTGACTCTGCTTGCCTGTCATGCAGGTGTCTATTCCATAGTCCCCAAATATGGATGTACAGATGTTACTAGAAGTCAGTTATAGATTTAGTGAAGTGATTTCACAGGCTTAGCCTTCTTTTGATGAATCTAACAATTTAATGTACATGGAAATATGAACAGGCCAGGAGATAAAAGCTTAGCGGACAGTGTTTTAACAGCTAGTTAGTCAAAGCAGACCAGAGAACTGTACTCTTAGATTAAGGCCTAAGAGTTGTTATTTTCTGCCTGTGAATACTTGAAAATGCATCTGTGATTTGTGGTAAATGTAAGGAGAGGACAGTCCAAGGATTGTGAAAATGATTTTAATATTTCTTTATAAAAATGACTCCCTCAATATAAATAACCTTAGAGTTTTCTTTTAATTTATTGCCCTATTACTACATTAATTTTTTTATCCTCGCCCGAGGACATGCTTACTGATATTAGAGTGATGGGAGGAAGGGAAACAGGGAGACAAACATGATGTGAGAAAGAAGCATCGCTTGGTTGCCTCTCTTACGCGCCCTGACTGGGACCGAACCCACGACCCAGGCATGTGCCCTGACCAGGAATCAAACCCATGATCTTTAAGTTTATGGGACGATGCTCCAACCACCTGAGTCACACACCAGCCAGGGTAATTATTACATTAATTTTACATTAATTTAAATTCTGCATCTGAAAGAATTCCATGGAAAGCTAGTTGCTACTTTTGCTAAGGCAGATGATAAGTAATAAACTATTCTTGATATTGGCTTTCAGATGAAACAGGAGATGACAGGGATAAGGAGAGTTAAAAATGGTTCTTTTAAAAAGGAAAGGCAATGAAAAGGGAATAAAAACCTTCTGTGGGAAACCCAGAGGTGGACTTAGGAGCTCTCCCAACGCTTGCCCAAGTCTGAGAAAACTGCAGTCGTGTGGCATCCTAGCTGAGCGTGAGCCTGAGGTGGGCTAGACGGTGCCCGAGCTTGGCTGGCTCACTGTTCGAGCTCTCCCCCTTGTACCAAGTCCCTGTGGTCAGCAAATAGAATTGTCTGCAAGGGGCCAGAAACTGCAGGTGGGTAGGTATCCAGGTACCAGAGTGGTCAACACACCCAAGCAAAGAAAGTGAGCTTGTAGGAGTAAAACATTTTCTTTCATACTACAAAATAAAGCCTAGAAACTGTCTGCTAGGACAGTTAAACTGTTGGAATGGAGTAAGAGATGATTATTTATTTAAAAAAAATAAAGACTATAGTACCTTTGTCTTGTTTCAACTTGCCCTATCTTATCAGAGATGGAAGTTCTAGTTATTTTAACATGTTTCTATTTCTACAGTAAAAAAAGAAGAGCTTAGAAGAATAGGCTAAATCTGTTACTTTCCCAGGAGCCTAAACTCCCCAAGTTCTGACATAGAGCCTCCCTATCTCTCTGGTGGATGCATCATTTAATTGCAGGTGGGAGCTGCTCTTAAGCACTTAATTAACATTTTCCTATTCCACCTTGCTCTCCAAGAATGCTAGAATTATTCACCCAGGGCAGAGTTGAAAACTTGGGGGGCACACATTTGAGATTTAAAAAAATTCTTAAGTTTCTGAAATACTTACATACACCAAATAATATGAAAGAAAAATGAATAGATATTTGTCCTCTCATAATTCCTTTTCTATGCTCAACATCATCAAAATTCTTTTGGCACGTTTCTAAGCATGGCAACACAAGAGTATTAAATAAGGAGAAATATGAAATTTAAATACATGAACAGAACCAAGGGGGAGGATGGAGGCAGGGGAGGGAGATGGGGTTGGAGGGGGTGAGGGGAGGGGAAGGGAGAGGATGCAGACAACTGTAATTGAAAAACAATAAAGTAATAAAAAAATTTAAAAAAGAAATTTAAATTCAAGCTGATTGAAAAAACCAGCATTTTATGTGCAAATGAGTACAAAGTTATGTAGTATACCTATGCATATTTCATGTTCATCAGATTATTTTAATGCCATTGTCTATGTGGTGAATGCTGGCAAATAATATTCATTTTTAGGATTACTTAAAAATGGATTTACATTTTATTTGAATGTGGAGTTGTTTTATTTTGATTTTCAATGAAATGTTGGCTTTTAAAATCTAATAAAGGTAAAATTTTTATTATTTTAGTAACATGATATATTTTATTTATTTTGGGGTGAAAACTATTAAATTATTATGAATATTAACAAACAGTCTCACTTTATTAAGTGAAGAAAGATGCATAATCATGTCAGTTTCTCTTATGGTTTAAATATTGTCATTTTAATACTATGCATGTGTGTAGTGTGCCATACAGTTTTTAAAATGTTAAGTAATTGATTGGAGAATTTTCTTACTATAAGGCCCAAATCAGGGGGATACAGTTAAGACTAAGGAGCCTCACCCGGGCTGGTGTGGCTCACTTGGTTGGAGTGTTGTTCTGTAGATTAAAAGGTTACAGTTTCGATTCCCAGAAAAGGCACATGCCTGGGTTGCAGGTTGGGTCCCTGGTTGGGGTGCATTTGAGAGGCAACTGATTGATGTTTCTCTTTCACATCAATGCTTCTCTCCCTCTCTCTCTCTCCCTTCTCCTCTCTCTAAAATCAATAAGCATGTCCTCGGGTAAGGATTAAAAAAAAAAAAAAAGACTAAAGAGCCCTAGTGGGAAAAGAAATAGAAAATATTAGCCCAAAATTTAGCTGATTCAGACCCTTCCTCATACCTCTCTTTGCTCGTTGGTTCTTTGGGAAATTTAGAATAACATGGACTTATATCCTTCATAATCTACAAATACAATATTCTTAATTTTCTACTTTGCTTTACAGGAAATCAAGGAAGCACATAGAACAAAGTACACACATTCAACTGCTGGGTGGGTGTTGCGGAGGGTCCCTTGACATGTTTTATTCAGTTTCCTCTAAAAAGAACTGAAGAAATGATGAAATTACTCTTAGATGAAATATCTTGTTAAAAACATGGGTATAACTCATTTGCTGAGAGCATATATTAAAACAAGTAATATCTACTGATTTTATCTTTCTAAGTTAAACTGACATGGAAATAGTTGGAAAAGAATTTAAGTAATGGATGTGTCTTTTTATTGAAAACATAATTTCTCACCTGCTCATTTTCTTTATCTCAGAAGAGTAATGGCCCCTTGCCTGTCATGGTCCATCAACAAGTCTGGCCACACCGTCTTCCCAATACACATACCAACTTCCCACACTCATCTCTTTCACTGGTTTCACTGTAGTTGCCCTCACATGTCTTCCTGCCTTAAGTATGTTAATCTTGTTGAGAGGGATATTGAAAAACGGTCCTCTTGTTATAACCCTAGTAACTTCTCTCGGTTACTTCCCAACCACAGGGCCATTACTGGGCATCTTGTGCACTTATCCATTGGAATTAGGAGTGACAATAGAAGAGTCCAATTTGGTTCAGCAAACAATTATGCCCTATCTGTTCTGTGGTAGGTCCTGGGGTGCAGCGTGATAACTTGCTAAGTCGCAAGGTGCTCGTGGTCTGATGTCTTACATTGTCCCTCCCACTTTGCTCTGCTGTTGTTCTTATCTGTGCAAACTCCCCTACCTCCTGGGCTTGTGTTAAACCTTTCCTCACTCTGTTCCTCTGGTATAATCTTTCTTTTTAAACACAGCCAGCACCCCATCCCCAAGTGTATAGGAATACAGTTTGTAACTGAAGTCTCCATAAAGGTTTCTGACTTAAGTAAGAAAGCTATAAATATTTAATTTTTTCTAAATTACTGGATCACAAGCAGCAGTAAAACAATAAAGTAAAGCCCATATTTGGGAGTAAAAGGAACCCTTTAGTTTCTTGATTATTTTTTTAAGTATTTTTTATTGATTATGCTGTTACAATTTTCCCAATTTTCCCCCCTTTATCCCCCCTCTGCCCTGCCCCCCCAACCCTCCAGCATCCCCCTCCCCTTAGTTCATGTCCATGGGTTGTACATATAAGTTCTTTGAGTCCTCTGCTTCCTATACCATTTTTATCTCTCCCCATCTATTTTATGCCTACTAATTATGCTTCTTCTTCCCTGTACCTTTCCCTCCCTATTCCTCCCTTCCCCTCCCCACTGAAATCCCTCCGTGTGATATCCATTTTTCTGATTCTGTTCCTGTTCTGGTTGTTTGCTTAGTTTTTGTTTTTGTTGTTTTTCTTTTCTTTTAGGTTCATTTGTTGATAGTTGTAAGTTTGTTTTCATTTTACTGTTCATATTTTTTATCTTCTTTTTCTTAGATAAGTGCCTTAATGTTTCATATAATAATGGCTTGGTGATGACGAACTCCTTTAACTTGACCTTGTCTGGGAAGTACTTTATCTGCCCTTCCATTTTAAATGATAGCTTTGCTGGATAGAGTATTCTTGAATGTAGGTCCTTGCCTCTCATGACTTCAAATACTTCTTTCCAGCCCTTTCTTGCCTGTAAGGTTTCTTTTGAGAAATCAGCTTATGGCCTTATAGGAACTCCTTCATAGGTAACTCTCTCCTTTCCCCTTGCTTCTTTTAGGATTTTCTCTTTATATTTAATCTTGGGTAACTTAATGATGATGTGCCTTGGTGTGTTCCTCTTTGGGTCTAACTTCTTTGGGACTCTCTGAACTTCCTGGACTTCCTGGAAGTCTATTTCCTTCACCAGATTGGGGAAGTTTTCCTTCATTATTTATTCAAATAAGTTTTCAATTTCTTGCTGTTGTTCTTCTCCTTCTGGCACCCCTATAATTTGGATATTGGAACATTTCAGGTTGTCCCAGAAGTTTGTAAGACTTTCTTCATATGTTTGAATTCTTGTTTCTTCATTTTGTTCTGAATGGATGTTTATCCTTTCCTTTTGTTCCAAATCATTGCTTTGAGTCCTGGTTTCCTCCCTGTCACTGTTGGCTCCCTGAATATTTTGCTTTATTTCACTTTGGGTATCCTTCATTTGTTTTTTTTTTTTTTCATTTTTTGACCAAGCTCAGTCAGATCTGTCAGCATTTTGATTACCAGGGCTTTAAATTCTCCATCAGAGAGGTTGGTGATCTCCTCCTTGCCTACTTCTCTTTCTGAGGCTTTGCTCTGTTCTTTCATTTGGGCCATATTTCTTTGTCTTGGTGGACCAGTCTGGTTGTTCTGGTTGATTTTTTCTTTAATTCCTTGGTTGTCAGAGTTCCATGCAGTTTGATTTTCTGGCGTTTTTGCTTGTTTATTGATTTTAGATTGGTTATTATCCTCCTTTTGGTTGTGCGAGAAAGCGAAGGGTTTCTATCTACGCCTCCATCTTGGCTGGAACTCCTCTTGATTAATTTTGAACTTATTTGTAGTCAATTGGTGATATATGTTTTAGCCATTAAAAAATGTCAAAATAGTAATCACACTTGAAAACAATGTGAGTTATTGTGAAAAAAACTGAATGATTTATGGCAAATGTTGTGTGTCTTACAAATTATTTTTAAAAGAAGTATTAGAATTGAGACTTAGAAAAACCATGTAGTATTTATATTTTTGCCTGAATTTAAAAAATTGAGATTTTTCTTTCACATATCCCTACAAACAGCAAGATCTTATATAGATTTATCTCCAAGAAAGTTGTCATAACAGATCTGAGAAAACAGAAATAAAATACATGGAAAATGTTGTGAAACTAAAGTATTTTTCTAGGTCATCCAAATTATTTAAGACAATAATTTCATCTCTCAGAAACATGCACACTCTGCCTGGTTACTCAGGAAGCTCTTGGCTCTTTCCCTTTCTTTTGCTCCCTACTTCTCTTTCCATAAGTTCATGTATGACTCTCCTTCTCTCTCTTACCCTCCCCCCTAAAAGTCACTGTAGCTGCACTTTTCTGAGACTATAAAAACTAAATCCTGTCTGTTGAATAAATGACCCTTTCAACATCTCTGAAAATACCTTAAACCCTCTTTATCTATTCTAATTAAACTTTCTTTTCTAAACAAACACATTTAACTGAGTCATAGTTTTTAAATTCTTTCCTCCCTTTTTTTTGCTCCAATACTATTTTTTTCTATTGTTTATTTTAAGCATGCAGTATTTCAACTACATTTAGATTAAATAAGCTTTTTATGAAGTTTAACCACCATCCATAGCAGTATGTTTTAAGAATAACAAATGATTTGTTACTACACAGTCTGTTTCAGGCTGGAAAATGCTTCTAACAACATAGATGCTCATGTGTGGGTTTTGTACCCAGCTCCATTAATTTATAGTTCCACCCAGAAAGTGCTTTTAAAAATATTTTTAACTTTAGAGCTCATATTATTACCTAACTTGGAATAAGTCACTTCATTTTCAATATATGAAGGACATAGTTATCAACACTCTAGCTTATAAATTGATTAGTCTATGATAATTGCCTGGATTAAACATTACTATGTCAAGCAAATGGCCTACTACTTTTTGGTCATTAAAAAATCTAAATGGGATTGGCAGTTTGCTTCCTGATTAGATTAACAACTGGCCTGCTAAATTTCAATCACATTGGTCATACCATGTCAGGTTATCCTACTTTCCCAGTGGTAGATTCTGAGAACTCACTCACTGTAACTCTTTGCCCTCTATCATCTTTTTCAGGGTGTCCTTTACTTCTGTGTTCCGCAGGCTATAGATTAGGGGGTTGAGCATGGGAATTACAAGACTATAAAACACAGAGACCACTTTGTTGTACTTCCGTGAATTCCTTGCTTTAGGTTGCCACAGGTACATGAAAAACAATGTTCCATAGAAGATGATGACCACAGTGAGGTGAGAGGCACAGGTGGAAAATGCTTTGCACTTGCCTTTGGAAGACTGGATTTTTATGATGGAAGAGAGGATGCAAATGTAGGAGATGAGGACAGTCAGGAGGGACCCAGTGAGGTTCACTGCTGAGAAGATCAAGAGCTGCTTCTCTTTGTTGCGGGTGTCCGAGCAGGAGAGGGCAAGGAGAGGGGGGTCAGCACAGTAGAAATGATGGATGATGTTCGAGTTGCAGAAAGACAACTGGAAAGTCAGAATGGTCTGCATCACAGAGTTTAGGAAGCCATAGGTATAGACTCCTACCACCAACTCCTTGCAGACCCGCTGAGTCATAATGGCTGAGTAAATCAGAGGGTTGCAGATAGCCATGTAGCGGTCATAGGCCATTGTGGCCAAGAGGAAGCATTCAGTAGTGGCAAAAGCACTGGAGAAGAACAGCTGGGCAAAACAGCCCAAAAAGGAGATGGTTTTTTTCTTTACCAATAAATTTTGCAGCATCTTGGGCCCAATGGAAGATGAGTAACAAACGTCAATGAATGCCAGATGGCTGAGGAAATAGTACATGGGAGTGTGGAGCCTGGAATCCACCTTGATGAGCAGTATCATGCCAAGGTTTCCAAGCAGGGTGGTGAGATAAATGAACAGGAACACCACAAAGAGCGGAAGCTGAAGCTCAGGACGATCTGTGAATCCCATGAGGACAAATTCTGTCACTGTGGTACGATTGTCTCTGGCCATTTTGTTCTCTTTCTTGTTGGAAAAAGAAAAAAATACGGCTTCAAAATGATTAGGTACTTAAAAACAAAAGCTTCTTACCTCTTTGTTCCAGTACCAGATAATAAAAATTGGGCTCCACGCTCCCAGTGGTTAAAGGCTGCCATTAGCAATGGGCTTTATTCTGCTAAGACAGACCCAGAAAAGTCTGAGCTCAGTAATTTCCTCTTTTGATGGAGATAGACACACTGACCTTCAAGTAAATTGCACAAAATTATACTCCCAACAATATTGTACAAGAATACTGATTTTGTCACAAACCCCATTTTATCAAATTTTAAACCTTTGCCTCTGTGAGTGTGAATATTGGTATTAATTCCCTCCTGATTTGTTTGTTTTAAAAAAGTTATGAGTAGTGGTTAGCATTTTGTCAAATAATTATTTGCATGTATATTTCTTTTTCTGTAATTAGTGAGTGCCTTTGCTAATCTTTTATTATGTTATTGGTCTCCTCAGCACTTTATTTACAGGGGCTCTTTTTTATTATATTTTTTCCATTACCATTTATCCCCCTTATACCCTCTTCCACCTCCACCCTTCCCTCCACAATCACCACACTGTTGACCGTGTCAATGAGTTCTTTCTCTTTTCTGCTTGATCCCTCTAACCCCAACCCCACCACCAGAGTTGTTTTCTCTATTTTGCTTGTTAGTTCAGTTTGTTCATTAGATCCCACAGATGAATGAGATCATTTTGTTAAGGAAATCAGCCATTTGCTTGACATATACATTGTAAATTGTTTTGGTTTGTCACTTAATGTTGGTATGGTCATTTTTCTTTGTGCTATACAGTAAATTTTAAAATGGTTTGATGTCAAGTATACCAGTTTTTTTCTTTTCAAATTTTGATCTTTGTGACATGGTTAGATAAGTCTTCAATTTAATATTATTTTTAAAATATTTCTTGTTCCATTCTAGAGGTTTACTGGATTTAATTTTTTACATTACATCAAATCCGATGTATATTTTTACTTTTACATAAATCTTTGATCTATCTGACATTTAATTTTGAAATAAGGAATAAGGTAATCAACTCTTTTTATTTATTTCTTCAAATAGCTTGCCAGGTATGCTAATGCCATTTAATGGTGAATTAACTTCCAGATGATTCAGTTGACTTAAAACTCCAGCCTTATTATACAGTAAAACACAACCAGTTCCTTTTCGCTTGATCCCTCCATTCCCCATACGCCCCCTCCCTGGCTGTCTTCCTGCCATCTATGAGTCTGTCTCTATTTTGCTTGTTGGTTCAGTTTGTTCATTGGATTCCACATATCAGTGAAATCACATAGTATTTGTTTTTTTCTGGCTGGCTTATTTCACTTAGCATAATGTTCTCTACGTCCATCCATGCTGTCGCAAAGGGTAAAATCTTTTTTACGGCCGAGTAGTATTCCAGTGTGTAAATGTCCCATTGTTGTTTTAACCACTCATCTACTGATGGATAAAACACAACTAGTTGGAACAACGTCTGATTCTTTTTCTTTGCAGTCTCTTCTAGAACAAGAGTCAAACATTTTATATATATATGTGATTTTAAAATCTGGTGGCAAATTTTATGATTATTTTGACATGTATATTTTTCCAGATGAATGTTGGCATTTCATTGAATTACCCCCCTCCAAAAATCCTGTCTGTATTTAAAATGCTACTGCATTTAATATGTTAACTTAAGGAGAACTGACATCTTTACAATTGAGTCTTCTTTTCTATAACTGAAGCATGTATTTCATTTATTAAAGACTTTCCTAAATAGAGTTTTAAAGTTTTCTTTAAACTTTACAGATAAACATCCTTACATATTTTTTTAAAGTCTATTCATAGGTATTTTATCTTTTTGTAACTATTGTACGTGAAATCTTTTTCTTTTACTTTTGTGTACTAAGCATTATTTACATATAGGAGTTACTGATTTTTATAAATCAATTTTTAAAAGATTTTACTTATTTAATTTTAGAGAGAGGGAAGGGAGGGAGGAAGAGTGGGAGAGAAACACTGGTTGCCTCTCTCATGCCCCCAACAGGGGACCTGGACCCCAATCCATGCATATGTCCTGATCAGGAATTGAACTGGCTTTCTTTTGGTTTATGGGAAGACGCCCAACTCAATCAGCCATATCAGTCAGGGTAGTTTTTTGTAAATTAATTTTGTAACTATTTTCCTATTATTTAAAGATTTTTAAAAGGTGACTCTCTTGGGTTTTTCAAATACAGCTTCATATAATATGAAAGGGATGTGAATTTCCTCCCTTACTTCTATATAGCATCTTTCATTTCCTTCTCTTATCTATTAGTATTGGCTAGTACTTCCAGAGCAATATTAAAAAAGTGACAATGGTGGCAGTTTTTACCTTTCAACTTCTTGAAGGATTCTTCCAGTACAAGGAGACTCTCAGGCATTATAAACAGAGAGGATACACACACACTGTGCAATGTAACTGATATTTGGAAAGATAAGGCATTAAAGAACTGCAAACATTTGGTGTAGTGAAGCTTAGGCTCCCTAGGAGCAAGCCCACCTTTGACATTGGGCAAGAACAACAAATGGAGGACTGCATATCATATACCTAATATGTACAATTTAAAAAATAAAGATAATGAAATATGTCCTATCCTCCCCTCCCCCCATAACAAATATACCTTATAATAATTTGGAAGGCAGGATACTTGGAATTCTTAGAGTTCATGCTGGAAGGAGGTGGTGAAGAGAACCTGTCTCCAGCCCACACTTACGGCTGCAGATGTGTGGATATGGCAGCCTGCAGGCACATACTCTGTTCAACCCCTGCCGACAGCTATCCCTTGGCTACCCTTAAGGTCTAGGTGTGTGAACACCAGCGGTGTAGTTCTCCCTTACAAAGGTGATCTGGGAAAGAGACCCTGACAGACTCTGGGAGTAAGTGAGGGGCCATTTGGGCAGGAATTTTAGGGTCCTATTTTTCTGGACAATGGTCTATAAAGGGTGGATATAAGGTACTCTAGGTGGGCATTTGTCCCATGGGGTGTTGTGCAGTAGAGAGAGGCCCAGAATTGCCTTAAAGAATGTGGCCGAGGCAGGGTCCCTTTTGTCTGGATTTGAAGGTAGTATTGCCTGTGAGTGATAACGGGACTAGAAATGCATGTGTGTATTCGGTAGGGAGTAGGCAGCCTTTGAAATGAACTGAGATTGCCATTGGAAGATGGAAAGAACCTCAAAATGTGGGAGATGGATTAGAGGAGAGCATTTTGAGGGGGGACAGTTGAACAAAGAGTTGAGTCAAAACAGCTCAGAGCATGTTTGGGGGACTCTGAGCATCTTTTTTGGGTAAAAGCAAATATACATGAAAGAGATTAGTGACAAACAAACAAGATGGGGATAGGGTATGCTATATTGTTAAGAGTTTTGTGTGCTAGGGAGATTTGAATAACTAGTGAATGTAGACCCCATCAATAGACATTTGAGCAGTAGAATGATTTGACCAGCGCTCAGCTTTCAGGGAGTTAATTTGGCAGTGCGTGCAAAATGGATTGAAGAGAGAAAGGTATCAGTAGGAACACTGGCTAGGATGCAAAAACTGTGGGAATTAGTGAGATCATTCAGAGAGAGAAAAATAGGTAACAGCAAGGGTTAAAAAGGACAGCTATTTGGGAAAAGTCTATCTTTAAGGCTGGGAATAGGAGCAGCAGTCTTAGGTGCCCACAGATGTTCAGACTAGCACCTATCAGGAAGTGGTAAGAAATCTTTTAAGTACAGGCATTTGTGACACACCTGGCTTATGAGAGATGAGACCTATTTTGTTGATGTCTTATCTCTTTCAGTAATAGCTTAGAACAGAACCAAACCTTGAGATCTTCAGGCATGGACATAATCTTACTCAGTAAAATATATGTCACTCTGGATTCTTTGCTGTCTATAGGCAAGAAAACATTCTTCTGAATTCAAGTCTTCCTGCTCCAGATGCTCCTTGACTTACACTGGGGTTATATCCTGATAAACCCATTTTAAGTCAAAAATATCGTCTGTTATAATGCATTTAATACACCTAACCTACCGAACATCACAGCTTAGCCTCGCCTACTTTAAATGGGCTCAGAACACTTAGTAATTACCTTCTTCTTCTTACCAGAAGCAGGAGACAGATGGGCATTCTGTAGACATGATGGAATGCAAAAACACGAACACAATATTCAAAAAATGCTGGCAACATAGTGTGCTGTAGAGTACCTGCCGTTTACCCTGTGATCACACACATGACTGGGAGCTGCGGCTTGCTGCCACTGCCTCACATCACAAGAAAATATTGTACTACATATTGCCAGCCTAGGAAATATCAATTTCAAAATACTGTTTCTACTGAAGGCATATTGCTTTCCTACTACTGCAAACTTGAAAAAATTTAAGTCGAATCATTGTAAGTCAGGGACTGTCTGTATAACTGTTCTCACTTCAAGTTATAACTGGTCTAGTTTAGTAACTGGAATGGTTTAGTAACTATGGAAGAACCTAAGAACCCAAGAATCCAAGACCCAGTGGGCAGACTCTAGCCTTATTCAACAGCTTTTGCACAATAGATTTTTGCTAATTTAGCTATAATGATACAATGACACATTTGCCTCTGAAATTTCTAAAACATGGTAATGCTGTCGATTTTCTAGATTTAAAAAAATTTCTTTTCTATTAGCTAAATATTTATTCATCATGTATCCAAAGGAGATGTTTTTCTGCCCTTTCCTCAAAGATAATTAAGATGGAAGCTTATTGGTAACATTGATGTTTAGTCTATTAGTTCTTAGAATATAACTAGACCTGAAGACAATTCCAGGAAAAACAAAAAAAAGAAATCTCTAATAATAAATATTTGATTTATAATTTTCTACCTGATAGAAAACTAATGGTTCCTTCAAAGAACAAAATACTGTGTATTGTGATTTTGTTATTCTCAAACTTAATAACTAGTGATTGAACATATTTAATGTGCCAAGATTCTATTTTACATACATTATTTTATTTAATATAATTATTTCCATAATTTTTTAGTGAGAAAACTGAGACATAGAAATATTCAATAGTTTTTCTAAATTCACAAAGCAGATAAAATAAATGTGCCAGGATTTGAAACCAGGTAGGCTGATCCCAGAGCTCTCAGCTTAAACTATACCATCTCCCCATTTATTATTCCTCAGAATGTATTCATTTCATGATTTTTTTCTCTTTTTTCTAATTTGAACACCTATGAGAAAAGTTTAGGCATATTATAGTGAGTTCAGTCATGCTTTTTTTTAGGTCTTTCAGGCACTTTTAATCTTTATTGCTGTTTAGCTGATATGATCAACCTTTGATAGTTCAGAATGTTGTTTTGTGTTTTACTATTCGTTGCTTGAACAACTCAAACAACTTTGTTGACTAACTAAGGATATATTCTTAGCCCTGGGGAAGGGAGGGGCACATTGACAACTTTGAGCATCTGATGAAAGCTAATCATCTGTGCCTAGGAAGTTTCACTCATACAAAATTTTGCATGCAATTTCACAGGCTTCATGAATTTATCAGGTTCCTGTTATTGTTTTCTCATAGACTAATACAATGATGAAAAAATCCCAGCTTTTCCAAATAAGAGTCAACCAACCCTTTCCCATTCACTTCTCTGAGAAGCAAAGCACACCTGTCCAAAAGCCCTGTCTTCTAGAACTGAAACTCTTCTCTTGGTCTGCCTTGTAGTTTTTATTATGACAGCCTTATAAGTAAATACAACTTACCCACCCTATCGGACAGTCAGAATTCCCAATGCCAAGGAAGCATCCACTTAAGAGTATTTCCAACTGGACAAACAGGCTTCTTCATGTCTCACTGGAAGGCTTGGTTTCTGTGCTGTGTACCAACAAACCTGTATTTATAACATTAAAGAGTAGAGAGTCTGTTTTCTCTTGTTATTCCATAGCTTCCTGGGTACTAAGGAAGGTTCTGTGAGTATTTTACATCTGATTTAAACCACCCTTGGGAATTAAAATCCCTGAGTCATCCTGGTAACTAATGATGCCTTAGGTTATGATGCTTTGGGGTATTTTCTTTGGATGACTCTTAAGTCCTTGACGCTTGGAGACAGACTTCTTGCCCTTGGCAGGGCATCTGCAGTGGGTGACCTTGAAGTTGTGGCTGGGGTGGGGGACCGGTTAATATTTTATAGGGAATTAGGCACCGTCATGCCAAGATTGTATAACGAAGATACACCTATGGGATATTTTTGCTTGCAAAGAAAACAAGGCCTTGGCTAGCATATTTATCATAAAATATAGTATAAAAGTAGTCTTTGTTTCTCCTATTTTTATTTTCTCTATTGTTTCCTGTTGAATCAAATTAAGTAACAAAATCATATTCAAAAGCAGGTCAGTGACTAAATGTTCTATTGGTCCCAGAGTTCTCCTTACTTTCGCTCTCCCCCATTCAGTCTGGATTGAAATTGGGGCAATCTGTACTACCCAATGTGGCCAGGTCAATTTTTCAAAGTACTGGGTCTTCCTCATGGCCGCTAGGGAAGAGATGAGAGCCTGGTTCTCTAGGCCACTAATTAAGGCGATTTAGCACGGCCTGCAACCTCGGCATTCAAAGAAAGGCCGAGCTAAGGTGACAGCATTCCCCAATTAGAAAGTGCATTTTCTATCTCTTGACATTTCCCAACTTCAGTAATTCATACCAAAGAGGAGGATGCTGGAACAGAAGTGTGTTTGTGTCAGATCTGTAGGCATGGTTCTAATGGCTTTTCCTAGTTAATTTTGTCTTTTTAAGTAACTTGTGTCATGTAAATCTATGACTTTTCATTCTGGCTAGGGGGGAGAATTTCTAGGCTATATTTGGTGTAGAGTGAAATGTAAGTTTGATATTAAAATATGGGGCATTGCTGACTTCTTCATACTCAATTTAAAGTATAAGAAGATAAAGACGTGTTAGTGGTGAGATAATAAGGTGTCAGTGTGTGACTTGTACTGCAGGTATATCCTCCTTCCACAAGGGAGGCCATTCAAAGAGCTTGCAGAACCTCATGACCCTCTCTTTCCTGCTCTTTTAATTATGACTTTATGTGAAAATTGTTCTTTATTGACCAACTGCATACCTAGAACTATAGCCATTAATTAACTAGTTCACACTTCAAAGCTATTGTTACATGCTAGGTTTTATCATTGTCTCCAGACATTTAAACTTATTTACAAGCAAATGTACTTGACTTTGAGGATCTTTTTGGTCCATGTTTACTCATGCCCAATTTGAAATTTTAAATTCTTTATTTGCCCATATTTCATATTACCTTTGCATTTGTCATTGTACTATTATTATTTGTTTGCATTTTCCTCCCCCAAGTATTTAACTTGTAAATGTACAAGCTTAAAACACTTTGTAAGTAACCTGAAAAGAAAAACAAAAATCAAAATACTGATCCTCTTCATTATTACAGAACTTTATATAATATAAACTGGTTGAAAGTTAAAAGATGAAATAAGATACAGCATGTAAGCATTAACTGAAAGAAAGCAAGAGTGGCTGTATTATTGTGTAATATTCAGTACAAGGAAAATTGCTAGGGACATAGAGGGATATAACTCAATAAAAAAATTCTTGAAATGCCATTGTACAATACTATAGTTTTGCAAGATGTTACCATCTGGAGAAAATCAGTAAAGGGAATATGGGACTTTTGTATTATTATTTCTTACAACTGTACATGAATCTACAATTATTTCAAAATAAAACATTTAGTTTAAATGTAAAGGTAGCATCATCTAAAACTATGTAAAAAACATAAGCATTTGTCTCTGAAAGATTTCTATTTCAAGATGAAATTATATCTGGTACACTATGTTTATTTTTGTGAGTCCTAAAATAGTTAGAATGATTTAGCAATCCATCAAAAGTTTTCTTACACAGTCATAAGAATGTTTAGATGTTCTTAGACAAGATGTGTATACCTGTAATTTTCTCTGTCTTGAGTTTTCAGTGGAATGTTCAAAAACAAGTAATGTACTCAAGGGGCTATATCCCAAAAGAGCACAAATCTCATATACATAGCCTTGTTCTACAGTGACAATTATTTGGCAATTGCCCTCACTGTTGAGGTACCAGCATCTGCAGGTAACAATTTTCTTTATATATTGATATAGAAATGCTTTTTCCAATTTTTGTATTAGAAGTTAAGGTTTGGTTGTTCTAAGGAAATAACTGTTTGTTGAGCACCCACTTACCTCTGTGAGCTGGGTTTGCTGTTATCATGTACATCATCTTATTTCACACAAGAAGCCTACCAGTTTATATATATATATATATATTTAATAAATAAATTAATGAAGGTGGAAGAGTTCATGTAAATTGTCTAAGATTCCACAGATAATGGCAAAGCTGTAATTTGAACCCAAGCCTGCACGGCTCCAAAGTTCATGGCATTTTGCACAACACCTTCCTTCCAGGCCATCATGGCACTTGTGACTAACTCTGAATTTGTGTCATACACATCTATTTTCTTCAAAATTTTAAGCTTTCATTCAGTCTTGGGTTGATACTTAGTTAATAAAGTTCCATGTCTGTCCTGAACAAAGATAAAGAAGTTAGGGCTTTGAAGTTCAGACTCACAATTACAACATGTTCACAACATGGCATACTATTGCTCAGTTCTTCACAGGTAACATAATTCAAGCATTTCTGTTAAGGATAAAACTGTGACGTGTAGCTGGTTGAACACATAACTATGATGGTGTGCATGTATGTGTGAATTCAATCTTCTTGACACTTGATACTTGAAGGAAAAATATTATTCTGAAGTTTTAGTTGGTTTCTATGGCTCAGCAAACACCTGACACCTGACAATGTGATCCAAGAATGAGTTAGGTTAAGTTAAAAAAATTTTTTTAATTCTTAGCCTACGTCAATAAATATATATACTATCAAGTTTTACATGAGATATTGTGTGTGAAAGCACTGTACCAAACTTACACTAGTGTGTCTATGTTTTTGTAATTTTTATTATATAGTCACTGTAAAATAAGTATGCAAATTATAATGTTTTCTTCTGTCCTAATATCCACTTGTGTTGCTTTCAGTGGGCACCATTTCCAGTATAGATGGGGACAGGAAACTATACAGCTGTGAAAGAATTCATCCTTTTGGGGTTAACGGAGAATGCTACAATTTGTGTCATTTTATTTATTGTCTTTCTAGGAATCTATGTTGTCACCATAATGGGCAATGTCAGCATAATCATGTTAATCAGAAGCAGCCCTCTGCTTCACACACCAATGTACCTTTTCCTCTGCCATCTGGCCTTTGTAGACATTGGTTACTCCTCATCCGTCACACCTGTTATGCTCACGGGCTTCCTCAAGAAAGGAACCTCTATCCCTGTTGCTGGTTGTATAGCCCAGCTCTGTTCTGTGGTCACATTTGGGACAGCTGAGTGCTTCCTGCTGGCTGCCATGGCCTATGATCGCTATGTGGCCATCTGCTCCCCACTGCTCTACTCCACACACATGTCCCCCAGAATCTGCATTCTCTTAGTGGGGACATCCTACCTAGGCGGGTGTGTAAATGCTTGGACATTTACAGGCTGTTTATTAAATCTATCCTTCTGTGGACCAAATAAAGTCAATCACTTTTTCTGTGACTATTCACCACTTTTGAAGCTTTCCTGTTTTCATGATTTTACTTCTGAAATAATTCCAGCCATCTCTTCTGGTTCCATCATTGTGGTCACTGTGTTTATCATTGTTCTGTCTTATGTCTACATCCTTTTCTCAATCCTGAAGATGTGTTCCACTGAGGGACGCCACAAAGCCTTTTCCACCTGCTCATCTCACCTCACGGCAGTCACCCTGTTCTATGGGACCATCACATTCATTTATGTCATGCCCAAGTCCAGCTACTCAACGGAGCAAAACAAAGTGGTGTCTGTGTTCTACACGGTGGTGATCCCGATGCTGAACCCTCTCATCTACAGTCTGAGGAACAAAGAGGTGAAAGAGGCCATGAGAAAACTGATGGCTAGAACACATTGGTGGTCCTAAAGTACTCTGATTTTAATAATAAACACTATATGAGGACCTCTTCTGCAGGTGAATGGATAATATACCAAGTAAATTTCATTGTATATTCATAGTATTTTAGACCCATAAATTTCATTGTTATTCTCAAGAAAATTTTCAGTGTAAAGAATAAATGTGCATGCACTAAGACAGTAATATCTAGTGAAAAATAATTGCTTTATTCTTACTTCACCTACCATTTCTTGCATCTACAAGTATTGTACAAATATTTTCAGTAAATTCTATGCTCTTTGAATGCAGTCTTTGGAATTAACAGCTGGAAGCACCTGGCATTCCTTGACCGGGAAATAGAGAATAGTATGGTCATCCAAGATTTCATCATCTAAAGAGGTGGTGTCTGTGCTGTACAGATAATGTAAGGATCGAAATCAATGATTCTGGTAGTTGTAAATCTTCTGGTGCTTTGTGATCTGAGTGTGACCAACAGGATTCCTCCCACAGTACCACTTCAGGTGAGCCTCTTCAAGCCAAATAGAAGGTACCTGAAAGCTCTATTCAGCTACTAGTTTTTTCCTTTCAGGAATTTATTTGACAAAATACATTAAGGAGTCCCCAAAAGAGACCCTACTGGGGGCTAATTCACATGACCTGGATCCTTTTTAGATGAAGAAGAAAGGTTAAAGTTGTTTCAATCTTTTCAAATGTATGCTGTATACTTTTAAAAAATGTTATTAAATTTCTTGACTACCATTAGTTAATAAGATTATATAAGCTTTAAGTGTACAATTCTATAATACATCATCTGTATACTACATTGTATGTTCACCATCCAAAGTCAAGTCCCTCTGTCACCATATATTTTGACCCCCTTTACCCTCTTCTCCCTCCCCGCATCCTCCTTCCCCTTTGGTAACTACCATACTATTGTCTCTGTTGAAGAGTTTTTTAGCTTCTGCTTTATATCCCATGTATGAGTGAAATGTTATGGTTCTTGTGTTTTTCTATCTGATTTATTTTGTATAGCATGCTACTTTCACGATCCATGTTGTTGCAAATCGCAGTAATTCATCTTTTCTTATGGCTGAGTAGTATTCCATTGTATGTATATACACCACATCTTCTTTATCCAATCACCCATTGAAGGACACTTAGGGAGTTTCCATATCTTGGCCACCATGGATAATGCTACAAATGACCCTAGGGGTACATATATCTTTATAAATACATGTTTTCAAAATTTTTGTGTAAATACCCAGAAGAGGGATCGCTGAGGCATATGGTAACTCTATTCTTAATTTTTTGAGGAATCTCCATACTGTTTCCCACAGTGGCTGTACCAGTTTACATTCCCAGCAGCAGAGAATGAGGGTTCCTTTTTGTCTATAACCTCTCCAAAACTTATTTGTTGTCTTGTTGCTAATAGCCATTTTAACACGTGTAAGGTGGTATCTCATTATGTGTTTTTTTAAAATTACATTTTATTGTTTATGCAATTACAGTTGTCCCAATTTCCCCACTTTGCCCTCCTCCACGCACCTCCTCCCCTCCTTCATGCAATCCCCACATCGTTGTCCATGTCCATGGGTCATGCCTATATATTCTTTGGCTAGTCTATTCCCTATGCTGTACTTCACATGCTCATGATTATTCTGTAACTATCAATTTGTATTTCATAATGCCTTCATCTTTTTTACCCAATTCCTGAACTGTTCTCCCATATGGCAATCATCAACATGTTCTCTGCATCTACGATTATGCTTCCTTTATACTTATTTGCCTATTTTGGTTTTTATATTCCATTGGTGATAGATATGTATTTATTTCCATTTTGTTGTTCATATTTTTTATCTTCTTCTCCTCCTTATTTTCTAAGAAGACCCATTAACATTTCATATAATACTGGTTTGGTGGTGATGAACTCCTTTAGCTTTTTCTTGTCTCGGAAGCTCTTTATCTGTACTTTGATTCTTAGTGACAGCTTTGCTGGGTAGAATAATCTTGGTTGTAAGTCTTTGCTTTTCATTGCTTTGAATATTTCTTGCCAATTCCTTCTAGCTTGTGAAGATTCTTTTGAAATCAGCTGACAGTCTTATGGGAGCTCCCTTGTAGGTAACTTCTTTTCTCTTGCTGCTTTTAAGATTCTCTCTTTGTCTTTAACCTTTTAATTATGATGTGTCTTGCTGTGGGCCTCTTTGGGTTCATGTTGTTTGGGACGCTGCACTTCCTTGACTAGTATGTCTATTTCCCTCTTCAAGTCAGGGCAAGAGCTTGGTGCAGTCTTCTCCCAGACAGAAATGTGGGCAGAGGCCATTGTTCCTTTTCTGAGCCTTCCCTTTACAGAGCTACAGAGAGACAGAGCTGGTAGGTAGGCACCATATGTGAGACTCCATTGACCTGCCTCACACTGTTTTCCCCACCCTAGTGATTCTGTGAGACCTGTGCCACCCAACTTGCAGGCACCCAAGCTGTTTCCAGTGGCTTTTCCATACAAATGGTTTGTCTTGGCCCATGTTTCAGATTTTTCTAAATTCTTTCAAACAAGCAGCATCTGGCTTCAGTAAGCCCTATACCTCTTGATAAGTTGCCCCAGGCCCAGCACTATCAGCTACCAGCCTTGGTTAACAGCTTGGCCATGCCTGGGAACCTCTAAGCGCAGCACAAGTGGTAGCCATCTGCAGATTTCTTTGTAGCTTATGCTGTGTGATTCTAGACAGAACACAGACAGTGGCTGACCTTGAATGCATCAAGAGCATCGAAGGCTCAACTACAACAGGAGAGTGTACATAGCCCACATGGTGAGTACACCTTGAGTACCCAGCTTGGGTAATATAGAAGAGGCTGTGCTACTGGACCCTACAGAACACCTACTAAACTAGGCCACACTACCAAGCCTGGGACACATAGCAGCAAACACAGGGAGGCTGCCAAAAGGAGGAGAAAAAGAAACATGACCCAAATGAAAGAACAGAACAAAACTCTAGGAAAAGAACTAAACAAAATGTAGGCAAGCACCTACTAGATGCAGAGTTTAAAATACTGGTTATAAAGATGTTCAATGAACTTAGTGATAACCTCAACAGCATAAAAAATATCAGCCAGAATCAAAGAATATACTAATTGAAATAAAGAAAACTTACAGGGAATCAACAGTAGAATGGATGAAGCTGAGAATCAAATCAGCAATTTGGATAAGGAAGCATAAACAACCAATCAGAACAGCAATAAGAAAAAAAGAGACAAAAGAATGAGGATAGTGTAAGGAGTCTCCGGGACAACTGCAAGTATACCAACATTTGCATCATGGGGGTTCCAGAAGGAAAAGAGAGCAAGAAATTGAAAACTTATTTAAAAAAAAAGCATTGTGGTTTTGATTTGAATTTACCTTATAGCTTGTGTAGTTAAGCACCTTTTCATATATCTGTTGGCCATTTGTATGGGAGAAGTGTCTGTTTGGGTCCTCTGCCCATTTTTAAATTCAATTGTTTGTGCGTGTGCATTTGTGTGTGTTGTATGAGTTCTTTATATATTTTGGATATTAGTTCCTTGTCTGAGGTATTGTTTACAAATATCTTTCCCATTCAGTTGGTTGCCTTTTTATTTGTTGATGGTTTCTTTTGCCACGCAGAAGCTTTTTAGTTTGATATAGTCTCATTCATTTATTTTTGCTTTTGCTTCCTTTGCATTTGAAGTCAAATTCATAAAATCCTGTCTAAGACCAAAGACCTATTTTTCTTCTATGTAATTTATTGTTTCAGGTCTTATATTTAGGTCTTTGATTCATTTTCAATTAATTTCTTGTGTATGTTGACAAATAGCAGTCTAATTTTATTCTTTTGCATGTGGCTTTCCAATTTTCCCAGCACCATTTATTATAGAGGCTTTCTTTTCGCCCTGACCAGTGATGCTCAGTTGGTTTGGGCTTGTTCCACAAAGTGAAAGGTCACCAGTTCAAGTCCCAGCCAGGGCACATTCCTGGGTTGTGGGTTCAGTCTCAGGGCACATTCGAGAGGCAACCAATTGATGTTTCTCTTACATCAATCTTTCTCTCCCTCCCTTCCCCTCTCTCTAAAATTTTGGGAACAATAAAAAAAATTTTAAGAAAGTTAAAGTTATGTCAGAGGATAATATTAATAGCTAGAAACTTAAAGGATTAAGAAACTGATTTTTTGAATTGGTGTTCCAGGATTCTTAGGGTATAATCCCAGGAGGAAGATCACTGGTTCAAAAGACAGTTCTATCTTTAGTGTTTTGAGGAAATTCCATACTGTTTTCCACTGTGGATGCACCAGTCTGCATTCCCACCAGCAGTGTATGAGGGTTCCCTTTTCTCCACAACCTCGCCAGCACTTGTTTATTGATTTGTTTATGATGGGCATTCTCACCAGTGTGAAGTGATATCTCATTGTGGTTTTAATTTGCTTCTCTCCAATGGTTAGTGATGCTGAGCATATTTTCATGTGTCTATGTGCCCTCTGTATGTCCTCCTTGGAGAAATGTCTGTTCTGACCCTTTGCCCATTTTTAATTGGACTGTTTGTCTTCCTGGTGTGGAGTTGTGTGAGTTCTTTATATATTTTGTAGATCAAACCCTTACCTGAGATATCATTGGCAAATATGTTTTCCCATATGGTTGGTTCCCTTTTCATTTTGCAGATAGTTTCTTTAGCCATGCAGAAGCTTTTTTATTTGATGAAGCCCCATTTGTTTATTCCTTCTTTTATATCCCTTGTCCTAGGGGATGTATCAGTGAAATATTGCTGCGTGGAATATCTGAAATTTTTCTGCCAATGTTCTTCCCGAGGACTTTTATGTTGTCACTTCTTACATCTAAGTGTTTTATCCATTTTGAGTTTATTTTGGTGTATATATGGTATGGTGATGAAAGACAAATACCATATAATCTCACCTATGATTGGAACCTAATCAACAAAATAAACAAATGAGTAAAATAGAACCAGAGACATGGAAATAAAGAACAAACTGACAGTGATCAGAGGGGATAGGGAATAACAGGGGAAGTAGAGGAAGAGGCAAGTCAAGGAACATGAATAGAGGACTCATGGGCAGAGACAATAGGGTGGGGATTGACTGTGGGAGTGGTGGAGGTAGGACAGGGGAAAGCAACTGGGAAAAAGGTGGGACAACTGTAACTGAACAATAATAATAATAAAATAAAATAAAAAATACAACATGAAATATAACACCTTAAAAACCTGATTTTCTAAACTGATTTTTTAAGGTAATATAGAATTTGAGATGACAATTTACTAAGCTAGTTATTACATTTGTTATATGGATATGAATAGTTGGAAAATATATGCAATCACTAATTACTGGAACTGAAATATATGTTTCTTGGGGGTAAGATTTACATTTACTCTCTACTTAGCTAGAATAAAGTTGAGTAGCTTTTTGTAATAACTGTGCCTATGAGATTCTACTTTAACTCTACCTGTTTACTGCTATATACCTTTCAAAACTTGATATTACTGCATTCTAGTGCTTGTTATCTGTAAAAATATATTTTTATTTTATCTTTGAAATAGAATATTGAATTAAAATTTATTTTTTCATATTTAATCTGTTAATTACTCTGATCTTCTTATAGTAAATTCAACAAATGATATTTATAATGATCCCCTCAAACTTGTAAAACCCACATTTTTCTCCTTGTATCACTTATATCCATATATATAAAAAGGGAAACAGGCACAAACACAGATAGAAATTCTAAGTTTTCTTTAGTAAAGCATATTATTTAAGGATATTAATAAATCTCAATCACAAAAGAATTTTAAGAGTCAAAAGTCGTTATGTGCGGGAAGTTGTACTATAGATATGTAAAGAAAGGGAAAATGCATGATAGTTTTTTCTTCTAAGTCATTTTAACCAAGTGTGTGTACTATTTAATAACACTAAAATTAGTAATATTAAATTATTTTAACAAATAATTCACTCTGGTGGCTCTGTGGAAGACCAAACGAACATATAGGAAAATAAAACAGCCTTTGCAGTGTCAAAATAAAGAGAAGTGGACATGTGACAGGAATTAGGAAGATCAACAGGAGTTGGTCATGGGTGAACACATGAGACTAAAGTAGGATCCTGAGTACTGGTCTGACACTCAGGGCCAGGCTGTAGGTCTACCCAGTTTAGGGAATTAGGCGGTGTTGTGAGTGGGAAGCAAAAACTGTAGGTCAGGGACCAGATGGGAACCAGTGGTCACAACTGAGGCAGTTAGGTCTTGAATTGACAGTGGAAGTTAAGAGAATTTGATGACAGTAGAGGCATGTGGATGAACTCTGACCTGGAAGTCATTCAGACAGACCTCTTTTTACTTCATAGCTCTGTATCTACAACTTTAAAGATATATATATTTTTACTTTTTGCTAGGAAAATATATACATGTTTTAAATAATTGTGTTATTTAAATTTCAACTTTACATGGCATTCCACTTCAAGGATCCCTGAGGCACCTAAAGGAGTGTCTTACACATACCATGACAAAACACATAAAATATACACACACTGAGGAAATAAAGCTAAGTTTCCATTTTATAGTTGAAGTTAATTATTACTTAACCCAAAATAGCAAAGCACACTTAGAAACAATATTTAGCTATGAAATAATTTACCATTTATACCCCCAATGACTACCAACTGGAAATGCACCAAAATCTAGATATTAAAAATTGACAAGTTCAAAATTAACAGACCTGCTGTGACCTGTGCGGGAAGGAGGTCCCTGGGGGTGGGGGGTAACAGGAGATTAAGAAAGACACAGACACAGACACTTTCAGGAAAAGCAGGGACCAGGTGGGACATCATCCTCTGATGGAGAGACAATGACCCTGAACATGGTCTCCGTGTTTATTTTATAAGGGGTAGTTGGATAAAGCTCAAGGACGTTTCACAGACTCAGGGAAAAACTGCAGGCATAATTGCTCCATCTCCCAGGCTAACTAAATGATAAATATTTCTTATGCAAAAGTTACAGGTGCATTAACTATTTAACTATCTCCTTCTTAACTATTTAACTATCTCCTTCTTAACCCCTGTGGGTTCCAGCTGTATGTCACCAGCCTTCACTGTCCTCCACACAGACCCCTTAAAGATTAGTTGCATTCATGTGAAGTAAACTGTCAATGTTCACTTGAGAATGTAATAATGATCCCTGGTGCTTTGGAATTCACATTTGAGTCTCTACAATCTTCAGAGATTTATCCCCAAAGGCAAACAATAATAAAAGCATGGCTAGTATATAACAACAATGATGTTGAATTTATCATTCAATGGAAGATGAATGAATTCCTATATCAAGAGGTAAAAATTTGGTTTTTGTGAATAATCTGATGTGATGATTTCCATTTCCCTTTTGAACACACTTTATACTCTAAAGTTGTACTCACAAGCCATGGTACAGAAACAGGGCAGATAGATATAGTCCAGTAGTCAGAGAGCAAATAACTGTAGCTGACTTAATCTAAGTTCTCAGTCTCCATAGTGAGCGTACATAAACAGAGAGGATTCAAGGGAGCAGGATCCCTCATTAACCCAGTCATGGGACCAGAAAGTCACAGGGTCTTTCACACTATCTAAACTTGGCACTCAGCCTTAATGTGAATAAATTTACTAGTTTTGAGATGCTTTAGAGGCTTATTGCTTGTAAATATTCTGTGGGAAATCTTCCTTTATTCATTGTTTCAAATGTTTTAGCTTAGAGGCAACCAGATACTCTATTTTTCAGACTGTAAGACACACCTTTCCCCCCCAAATTTGCAAGGAAAATGGGGGTGCATCTTATAGTCTGAATGTAGCTTACCTGGCTGTTTACATTTACATTGGTGAAATATTATGTTATTTATGTTGTTAAATATTTTACCACCTTTTTTGCTTCAAGTTTTTTTTCCTATTTTTCTCCTCTAAAACCTAGGTGCGTCTTATGGTCCGGTGCATCTTATAGTCTGAAAAATATGGTACTTTTGACCAAGTCAAGAATATACAGCCAGAAAATTTGGAGATGAGATTTAGCTTGGTCATGAGCTGGGAGAACTTGGGTAAACTTCTAAACTTTTTAGGTGTAACTTTATTCAGCTGTATATTATGTTGAAACTAAAATTATTTCATTCTGTTACTCCAATTATAAAGCATTGTTATATTAGAAAAATATTCAATTTGAGTATATATATTTTAATTATATCCTAAATAGTAAACAAATATTTTGTGTAGTAATTTAGATTGATATTTCAAACTACTTGATAAAACAATATTTTAATTGTAAATGTTAAATATAAATAATAAATATATAGTACTTCATAAACTTAACTTGAAATTTCTTTCTATTTCTTCTTGCTCCTATAAAAATTTTCCAATTTGTGTTTAAAAATGGTCTTGTTTTACTAAGAGAAATTGTAAACTTTGCAATTAACTAGGTACCCCTTTTACACAACAGCTGTCAAACAGTAGGGAAGGTAATTTGTTGTCCACCTATTTCCAAGAGACTCGACTTCATCATTAGTATTATAAATTTCATTTATAGCATATTACTAAAGAAATATACGGGATTTGAACTGTCTGATATTCACAACTAGATTCCGCCACTTGATATATAAACTTAGGTAAATACTTAACATTGTTAAAATAGGTTTCTTCATCTATAAATAAAATAGAAGTTTTTAATGTTACTTCATGAAAGTTAATATAGAACTATACATGTAAAACTCTGAACCCTGTGCCTACCATTAGTCAGCTTTCCATAAATGTTAGTTCTAAAGTCTCCATTACATAATCCTATATTTATACATGTTTATCTTTTCGGTTATACTGAACATTCCTTTCTGCTATTCTCAAAGTCTTATGTTTAGATTAAAAACCACTTTAAGTACATTTTATAAATAGATACTATAAAGAGAAAAGATCTACATTATTTGAAGCGGTTCTCTAGTGTTAGGGCTAAAAGCAATTGTTAAAATATACAGACTCATTATACATAAATATACACTATGGGCTCTACAGCAAAAAGAAGTTCCAAACTTAGCTTGAATAATTTGTTTACAATAACCTCTATGTGTATTAAAGAAAATGAAACCATCAAATTTATAATTTCTTTAATGTAATGTTTCATCACAGGTTCATTTTGGTAGCAGCAATGTTATCTCATGGATTCCCTGGGGCCCGGGAACCACACTGTAGTGACAGACTTCATTTTACTGGGCTTAACTGATGACCCAGTCCTTCAAGTCATCCTCTTCGTGATCATCCTGTGTATCTACTTGGTGACCATATCTGGCAATCTCAGCACAATCGTTCTTATCAGAATCTCTTCTCAGCTCCATCATCCTATGTATTTCTTTCTAAGCCACTTGGCTTTTGCTGACATATGCCTTTCAACTTCTGTCACACCCAATATGCTTGTAAATTTCCTGGTGGAGAGAAATCCAATCTCTTATCATGGATGTGGCATGCAGCTTGGTTCAACTGCTGTCTTTGGGGCAGTTGAGTGCTTCCTTTTGGCTATCATGGCATATGATCGCTTTGTGGCAATCCGCAACCCATTGCTTTATTCAACCAAAATGTCCACACGAGTCTGTGTTCAGTTCCTCATAGTGACTTATGTGGGTGGTTTTCTGAATTCTTGCTCTTTTATTATTTCCTTCTATGTTTTACTCTTCTGTGGACCAAATCGTGTCAATCATTTTTTCTGTGATTTTGCCCCTATAGTGGAACTCTCTTGTTCTGATAGCAGTATCCCTGCAGCTGTCCCCTCATTTGTCGCTGGCCCCATTATTGTGGTCACAGTGTTTGTCATACTTGTCTCCTACATCTACATCCTCATCACCATCCTGAAGATGAACTCCAATGAGGGGCGCCACAAGGCCTTCTCCACCTGCACTGCCCACCTCACAGCAGTCACTCTGTATTTTGGGACTGTCACATTTGTTTACGTGATGCCCAAGTCCACCTTCTCAAGTGACCAGAACAAGGTGGCATCTGTGTTCTACAATGTGGTCATCCCTATGCTGAACCCCATCATCTATAGTCTCAGGAACAGTGACATTAAGGGAGCTCTGAAGAGAGAGTTTGGCAGAATATTTTCTTAGTGAAGTTTGATATTTTTTATTATTTGATATAATAATATGCCATAAATAAAACAATAAAAGAAAATTGAGTTGTCTGTGGTCTAAACATATTGGTCCATATGTCATTATGTTTGTGGAGCTTTTCAATGAAGGTAGGGGGTGGATTTCAATGCTAACTTCAAGGCACATAGTGAGTTGTTGTTAATAACATTAATTTATAATCAGAAACAAAAAAACATGAAAAAATACTTAATCTGCTGAAAATCCTCTTAAAATATTAGTTTTTTTTTTCAAAAGCTGTTCTCTGCCATAAGTTAAGGTTATTATACCTCCAAACCTTTAAGGTTGTGTCTACTTGTAATAGCAGCTTATCCTGAAATGAGGGAGATGCTTACAGTTATGATTGTGTATTGATGCGGACTCCAGCCAGTGGTGTCCGTGTTGTTGTGGATACAATGAACAAATTCACACAGACTGCAGAAGTCCTGTGGAGAAAAAGGGATGGCACGGCCACTCTCTGAGAGAGGGAGAGTGCCTTGGACCCTTGTCTGGACAGGGTTTTATTGCTTTCCAGTAGCATTACATCAAAGAAGGTTCTCATTCATTATGCTCACGTTTGCTTTAGGTGATTACTTTTTACAGATAACAAAGGAAAGGATGTTACTGATTACTTCTTATAGATTAACAAAAAAATGTAAATGCAAAGGAATGATAAGAGTGATTGGTGTGGTTACACTCTGTCCTTGGGAGAATTAGTGCAGACTTCAAGAAGTTACTTTAAAGATATGCAATAAACATTTGCAGGTTCAATTCAGGGTGAGGGAATTTTAGCAAAAGCAAGCCTCAAAGCAGCTTAGGTATAATGCAGGCCTGGTTTCCCACTGGAAAGCTGATCCATGGGTTTGGCTCCTGTGTGCCAACTTGTGCCTGTCGGTTTTCTGATAGGGCTGGGCTACATTCGCCAACACCAAGTGGATCGGTTTCCTATCATGTATATTCTGAGTGGAAATGACCAAGTGGAACCAGACAGTAAAACTATTGATGACATTCTTCTTATAGGAAAGTTATCTGATGGGATGGACTTTGTGGACCCGTAAATTGTGACCTGTGTTCCTGATCTCTGGCCCTGGGGTTGTTCTAGAGAAGCCCATAAAAGAATAGGATGAGATGCCCCTGATTAATCTGTGAGTTCTGTCAGGTCAAAACAATGACTTCTCTGTTGCAATGAGCTGGGTTCCTGACCTCCTCAGGGACTGGGTGAACAAACTCTTGAAGTGACTTGTTCATGGTTAGACTCATTTCTGTTAAGGAAGCTTGAGAGAACTGGATTGTGTTTCCTGTGAAGCCTAACTGACCTCTATCACTGACTACCATATTTATTTGTCTTTCCCTGTCCTCTTCTTAGTGTTGTAGACAATTTTTTTGTCTACTGAATTTCCAGCACAAACTGTATGTAACTATATGAAAGTGATTGTCTCCTTTCACCCAAATTGCTCCCTTCCAATGTTCTGTATTTTAGCAAGAGACACCACCATTCAATCAATTGATTAATTCTGAACTCTTGAGTAATTTCCTTTTTTTCCTCCACACACATTGTACATTGTCTTGTACATTCAGAGTCCAATATTTATCACCTACTTCTCTTATTTTTTTATTGTCAGTACCTCTATTTCAAACTACCACCTGATGCATTGATTTTACAATAGTACTCATGTGATAGCTAATTTTATATGTCAAATTGACTAGGCTATGGTGACCAGCTGTTTGGTCAAACGCCCATCTAGATTTTACTGTGAAGGTTACTGTTTAGATGTGATTAACACTTAAATCAGTAAACTTTGAGTCAAGGAGGTCACCCTCAACAATGTGGGTAGATCTTATCCAATTAGTTGAAAGCCTTAAGAGAAAACTGTGATCCCCTAAACAAGACGGATATTGTCTCCAGGCTCCCTTAACTAAACAGTGTGACATCAGCTTTTACTGAAATTATCCATCTGGACTTTCCTTGGATTCTGGAATTGCCCACTCCCATGCTGTGTAAACCAGTTCCTTAATAATCAATTGATCACTCTTTCGCTCTCTCTCTATGTATGTATGTACGTGTGTAAGTGTATATATCTCCTCTTGGTTCTATTTCTCTGAAGAATCCTGACTAACACACCCTAACTAGCTTTCTCCTGCCTATCTCACTCTCTTCCCATCATTTTCCATATACCAACCATGGCCATAACTCTAAATAGATAAGTTCCTTCATTAATAGCCCTAAAAATGTTTTACTAAGGTTATAATTCTGAACATGGCTTACAAAGTCTTGAACATGGACCATGCTTATCTTTTTGACCCTCATATCTCTTTCCTTGATCTCTAAACACACAAAATCTAGGACAGATCATTTGGTTTCCTTTACTGAAGATGGCTATTTTTCCCTGTTTTTTAATTAATTTATTTTTTTATTGTTGTTCAAGTATAGTTGTCTCCATTTCTCTAACCCACTTCCCCCCATCCCACCCATCCCACCTCCCACCCTCAATCCTACCCCCTTTGGCTTTGTCCATGTGTCCTTTATACATGTTCCTTAATGACACTTCTTCTATTTCTCCCCATTATTCATCTCCCTCCTCCCCTCTGGTTACTGTCCATTTGTTCTTTATTTCAATGTCTCTGGTTATATTTTGCTCATTTGTTTTGTTGATTAAATTCCACTTGTAGGTGAGATCATATGGTATTTGTCTTTCACCACTTGGCTTACATCACTTAGCATAATGCTCTCCAGATCCATCCATGTTGTCACGAAGGATAGGAGCTCCTTCTTTCTTTCTGCTGCATCGTGTTCCATTGTGTAAATGTACCATAGTTTTTTTATCCACTCATTTACTGATGGGCACTTAGGTTACTTCCAACACTTGGCTACTGCAAATTGTACTGATATGAACATTGGGGTGCACAGGTTCTTTTGGATTGGTGTTTCAGGATTCTTAGGGTATAATCCCAGCAGTGGAATTGCCGGGTCAAAAGGCAGTTCCATTTTTAGTTTCCTGAGAAAATTTCTTATGGTTATCCATAGTGGCTACATCAGTCTGCATTCCCAAGAGTGTACTAGGGTTCCCTTTTTTCCACAATATCGCCAGAACTCGTTGTTTGTTGATTTATGATGGTCATTCTGACTGGTGTGAAGTGGTATCTCATTGTGGTTTTAATTTGCATCTCTCTGATGACTAGTGATGCTGAGCATCCTTTCATATGTCTCTGGGCCCTCTGTATGTTTTCCTTGGAGAAGTGTCTGTTCAGGTCCTTTATCCATTTTTAAAATTGGGTTGTTTGTCTTCCTGGAGTGGAGTCGTGTGAGTTCTTTATATATTTTGGAGATCAAACCCTGTCCAAGGTATCATTTGCAAATATATTTTCCCATGTGGTTAGTTCCCTTTTCATTTTGCTGATGTTTGCTTTAGCCATGCAGAAGCTTTTTATTTTAATGCCTTAAACATGTCCATGTTCTTTACCATATCAGGACCATCTCATGTACTGTAGCTCTACCTGAAATGTATTTTTCACCTGACCTGGGCAATGCCTAATGATACTATAGGTACTAACCTCAATGCTGTTTTCCATCCTCTGGAAAGCCTTCTTGAGGCTCCTATCAAATTAAGTGCACCTGTTATCCCTCTGTAGAACCCTGTATATTTTCTTCAGAATACTCAATGCACATTATTGTTGAACATTCAGTGTTTGTTTTCTCCACAATGTTGGAAGCTTCATACAGACAGCTACAATGTCTTTCCTCTCCCCCCATGCATCTATGTTCACATAGTTCCAGCAACATAGTAAGCATAAATGCTTAGTTGAAATGAAATAATTAATAAATGAATGGCTAGATGAATGAAGCTTTTGCTGTGTCGTAAACCACTGGTTCTGCTGGCTTTGAGTCCTGGCCACTGATCTGTTGAATGCTCCATCCTGATTCAAGTGACCAAATGAATGTCTGTGTCATATCTTGCTACAACTGTGACAGGCCATTACACAAAATGATGTTCTCCACAATTATGTCCTTACTTCCATACTGATTAATTCAGATTGGCAACTAGAGTTGCAGGATTCCTGTGGCTATTCAGAGTGTCTGTGGTTCCCTATACATTTTTGGAACATTTTTCTAATTCTCTGAAATACACCATTGGTGTATCTTGATAGGAATTACAGTTAAGGTATCCCTCCAGAACCTCAGTCACTACTGTGGGAGGGGGGTCAACCCTCTTCATGTCTCTGCCATTGTTACCAGTCTTGATGTGGCTTCTTCTGTAAATTCTCGGTTATAAGACTTCTGTTCAGCAAGTCAGCAGTTGATTATAGAGGTGGACTGTTCTATTGAGTTGACCAAAAATTTCGTTTATTTTTTTCTGTATGATTGTTCTAGTAGTGCTCGGTTGCCTTTAACTTCGTTTGAAATAATTCTGTTAGACTGTATTCTGATAGCTCTCATATCAGTGTGCAGTTTAAAAAACTTAATCAAAGTTGAACTTTTGTGCAGCCATTTTGATATTGAAGATGTAAGAACATACACAACATTTTTTGTTGTATTATGCTTTATTATTTCAATAAAGGTAAAACTGCAACTGAAATGCAAAAAAAAAAGATTTGTGCAGTGTATTGAGGTGCTGTGACTGACTGGATGTGTCAAAAGTGGTTTGCGAAGTTTCTTAGTACTACTGGCATTTTGGCCGAATAATTCTTTACTGTAGGGTTGTCTTATGTATTGGAAGATGTTTGGCAGCTCCGCTGGCCTCTACCCAGGAGACGCCAATATTGGGAGGTAGCTGACATACTTATATGCAAATCATCAATTTCACCTTATATGGTGAAAATGAAAGATGTGTCTTTTATTTTACAGAAAAAAACTAAACAGACTTTTTGGCCAACCCAATATACTTTATGTTGTTGAGTATCCTTATAATCATTACTCTAAACTCTATATCAGATAAATTGCCTGCCTCCATTTCATTTAGTTCTTCTTTTAGAGAATGCTCTAGTTCTTGCATTTGGGGCCTATTTCTTTGTCATCCCATTTTGGCTGCTTCATTGTATTTAATGCATTATACAAATCTGCAAAGCCTTTGGTGCAGCCCTGTGTTGGACACTGCCTGTGACTGGCCCTGGCAATATGTTTGGAGCTATCAGTGATCCACAGCTAGTGCTTAAGCTCCACAGGGTGGGGCAGCAAGGATTCCTGTGGGTGGGATCATCCCACAGGCTTATGTTGCTTGGTGGGGAGTGTTCTAACCAAGAAAGATGGCTTCAGCAGTATGGGGAATGAGGCAGCACAGGGATCCTACTGGTTGATCCTTCAGATCTCTCCACAGTGCCACCAACCCCAGACTCTCCTTGAGAATCTCTAATCTACTCTGCCCTCCCTCTGCTGGAGCCCAGGGTAAAGTGGCTGTTAATGATATTTTTGCATTGCCCCTTTAAGAGGCTCTCTCTATCTCTAGCCATCTCTATGTGGCAGACAGAAACCCAGTTTTTCACAGCCAGGTGTTACTTGGGCTCCTTTCCCAGTTCTGGTCCTCAAGTCTGGGGAGCCCTGCTTGGGATTAGTTCTCTCATTTCTCAGGGAGAACACCCTGGCCACTGAAATATCTGTCCAAAACTTCTGCTGCTGCCCTTGGGAGCCCAGCCAGCCCACTCATGTCTCTGTACTACATACCAGTCTCAATGTGGTGATGTGGTTTCTTCCATAAGTCCTAGGTGACTAGCTTCTCTACAGCTAGTATTCAGTTAGGTATTCAGGATAATTTTTCTTTGATTTAGTTGTAATTCCAGATTAGTCTTGGGAGGTTAGTATAACTTCCACTTACTCCTCTGCCATCTTGGGGGTGCCCCATTTTCTTCTTGATTGTTCTATGTTTTAGTTGTAAGTCCAGTTAGTCCTGGGAGAAGGTGAGTGTATCTTCCACCTTTCCACTGCCATCTCGGATCCTTCACTTTTGTCTCTTGGCATTGTTTTGTAATTTTAGCTATTCTAAGGTTTTATAGTGGTTTTTTTTTTAGTGGTTTGGTCATCTTCTTAGATGCTTATTGGTAATTTGTATGTCTCCTTTTTAAAGTACATATTCAAAGCTTTCTCTCGATTAAAAAGTAGGCTGCCTTCTTTTTATTTAGTTCTAAGAATTCTTCATATATTCTATATATAGCCTTTTCTCATAAATATGTATTTTCTGATGTAACATGTTCTCCTTTTTCGTTTCCTAGATGATTTGTTTGAAGAGTAAATGTTTTCAGTTTCAAAATCTGTCATTTTTGTTTGTTTTTGTAAGTCTCTGTCCTTTCTAAAAATCTTTGCCTAATCTGAAGTTGTAAACACTTCCTCATATATTTAGCTGTAAAAATGTTATAGTTTTGTCTTTTGTATACATATCTGTGATAGATTTGGAGTTGATCTTTCTGTATGGCATGTGATTAGGGTTATTGTTCATTATTTTCACATAGTACAAAGTTTTTCAAGTAATATATGCTGAATACTTTTCCCCTGTTGAATTGTATTTTACATCAGTCCAAAATAAATTTATATATATATATCTATCTCCAATATATACGTGGATCTATCTCTGGACCATCTTTCTTGATCTGTATGTCTGTCATTTTACCAATACCATACTGTCATAATTACTTTGGTTTTATGATAAGTCTTGAAGTCATGTAGTGCTAATCTGCCAAATTTTTTGTTCTTTTAAATTACTTTAACTTTCTGGCTTATTTTCATAGCCACATATAATCAGCTTCTCTATTCAAATAAAAGTCCTTTTATACTCTTTATCCATATTGCATTGAATCTGTAGATCAATGTTTGGAGACTTAGCCCCTTAATGATATCGAGTCTTCCAACCCATAAACATGGTGTGTCTCACTCCATTTGACTTTTTTCTTTTTCTCATCAATGTTCTATAATTTTTAGTGAAGAAGTGCCATATAGCTTTTGATAAATTTATTCCTAAATATTTATGGGTTTTGGCATATTGTAAATGTACTTTTCTGTTTAAATCTTCCTGTTGTTTGCTATCATATAAATATAAAATTGTTTGTATTAACTTTTTATTCTGCAATCTTACTAAATTAGTTATAGAATGTTTTGTAGATATCTTAGAATTTTCTGTATGAACACTTACCTATAGTGAAGATAGTTATATTTCTTCCTGTTTTACCTTTATGCTTTTTATTACTTGTGATTACCTTATTTCAATATCTGGAAATTCCATTATAATGCTGACTAGAATAGGTGAAGGTGGACTGCCTGCCTTTTCCCCTAATGTATAGAGAGGCCATTCAATATTTTGTCAATAAGAATAACGTGAGCTAAGTGTGTTTCATGGATGCTCTTTATCAGTTTTGTTGGTGGTGCTGTTTTCCTCACTTCCCCTTTTCAACCTTTTGAGTGAGTTGAAAATTTTAACTTCCATTTTAATTTTCCATTGACATTTCAGGCATACATCTTTGCATTACATTTTTAGTTGTTGCTCTCAGGATAATACATGTTCCTAAATTTTCACAGTTTGAGTTAATGACATAGTACTTTCCATAAAATATAGAGATCCTGGGACCTTATATGTTTATTTCCCTCCTTCCACCTTTATGTTATAGTTGCCATGTGTTTATATATCTCTATATAAAGACTCCAGGAGACTATTACAATTTTTATTTGGTTTTATATTTTAAAGGAATTAAGGGAAATATATTTTTATATTAAACCAAGTATTTATCATTTTATTTACATTTCATTTTATTTTATTTAGAGGGAAGGGAGGGGAGGGGAGCAGAGTGGGAAAGAGAGAAAAACATTGGAGTGAAAGAGAAACATTGATTTTTTGCCTTTCATACATACCCTAACTGGGGACCAAATCCTCAACCTAAGCATGTGCCCTAACCAGGAGTCGAACCTGCGACCTTTTGGTTTGTGTGATGATACCCAACCAACCGAGACACACTGCCTAGGGTCAGGTATTTACCATTTTAGATTTTCTTCATTCATTCCTAGAACTTGAGATTTCCATTTTCCCCATTGATGTTTTGCTTCCTGGTTATATGATCAAGGCTATTGTTGCAGCAAGACTGGCAACCTCAGCACAATCACTCTTATCAGAATCTTTTCTCAGCTCGATCATCCTACATATTTTTTCTGAGCCACATGGCTTTTGCTGACATGTGCTTTTCAACTTCTGTCACACCCAATATGCTTGAAAACTTCCTCATAGTGGCTTATGTGGGTGGTTTTCTGAATGCTCCCTCCTTTACAATTTGCTTCTATTTTTTATTCTTCTGTGGACCAAATGAAGTCAATCATTTTTTTCCATGATTTTGCCCTTCTAGTGGAACTCTCCTGTTTTGATAGCAGTATCCTTGCAGTTGTCCCCTCATTTGTTGCTGGCTCCATTATTGTGGTCACGGTGTTTGCCATCCTTGTCTCCTACATCTATATCTTCATCACCATCCTGAAGATGAACTCCAGTGAGGGGAGGCACAAGGCCTTCTCCACCTGCTCATCCCACCTCACAGTGGTCACCCTGTTCCTTGGGACCAACACATTCATATACGTGAGGCACAAGTCTACATTCTCAAGTGACCAGAACAAGGTGGTGTCTATGTTCTACATGTTGGTGATCCCCATGCTGAACCCCATCATCTACAGCCTCCAGAACAATGAGATTGAGGGGACTCTAAAGAGAGAGAGCTTGGAAGAAAAATATTTCCTTACTGAAGCATAGTATTTAATAAAATTTGATAAAATAATATAAATATAACAATAAAAGGAAATTGAGTGTCTGTGGTCTAAATATATTTGTCCATTTATCATTAGTTTGTATGGAGCACTTCAGTGAAGGTAGGGAGTTGATTTTTCGATATCATGCTGTAAATTTGAGGCCCATAGTGAGTTACCTTTAATAACATTAAATTTATCATTAGAAACACATACTGGTTCATATGAAAAATTCCTAATTTGTTGTAGTCCTTTAAACAATTTATTCATTCATTTATATATATTTATATGTATAAGTTATATATATATTATATGTACATAACTTTAAAAGTTATTCTCTGCCATAAGTTAAAGGTTATTGTACTTCAAAACACTTAAGACTACATCCATTTTCAACAACATCTTATCCTAAAGTGAGTGTGATAATTACAGTTTGAACTAAGTGCATTCTAAGAGGAAATGACAAAGTGGAATAAATAGAAAACTGGTAGAAGAAAAATAAAATACCTAGGAATAAACTTAACCAAGGAGGTAAAAGATCTATACTCAGAAAACTACACAACACTGAAGAAAGAAATCATGGAAGACATAAACAAATGGAAACATATACTGTGCTCATGGATTGGAAGAATCAACATCATCAAAATGTCCATACTCCCCAAAGCAATTTATAGATTCAATGCAATCCCTATCAAAGCACCAATGGCATATTTCACAGATATAGAACAAACACTTCAAAAATTTATATGGAACCATAAACGACCCTGAATATCAGCTGCAATTTTGAGAAAGGAGAGCAAAATAGGAGGAATCACAATACCCGATATCAAACTGTATTACAAGGCCACTGTAACCAAAACAGCTTGGTACTGGCATAAAAACAGACAGGTAGACCAATGGAACAGAATAGAGAGCCCAGAAATAAACCCAAGTCTCTACAGGCAATTAATCTTCGACAAAGGGGGCAGAGGCATAAAATGGAATAAAAATAGCCTCTTCAGCAAATGGTGTTGGGAAATCTGGACAGCTACATGCAAAAAAATGAAACTTGAGCAACAACTTACACCATACACAAAAATGAATTCAAGGTGGATAAAAGATTTAAATACAAGTCGTGACACCATAAAAGTCCTAGAGGAAAACATCGGTAGGAAAATCTCAGACATTCCATGCAGCAACATCTTCAATGATATGTCCCCTAGAGCAAGGGACATAAAAGAAAGAATAAACAAATGGGACCTCATCAAAATAAAGAGCTTCTGTGGGGCTAAAGAAAACAGTATTAAAATAGAGAACCAACTGCATGGGAAAACATATTTGCCACTGATAGCTTGGACAAGGGTTTGATCTCCAAAATATATAAAGAACTCATACGACTCCACTCCAGGAAGACAAAAAACCCAATTAAAAAATGGGCAAAAGACTTGAACAGACAATTCTCTAAGGAGGACATACAGAGGGCCCAGAGACATATGAAAAGATGCTCAGCATTGCTAGCCATCAGAGAGATGCAAATTAAAACCACAATGAGATACCACCTCACACCAGTCAGAATGGCCATCATAAACAAAGCAACAGATAACTGTTGGAGGGGATGTGGAGAGAAGGGAACCCTACTGCACTGTTGGTGGGAATGCAGACTGGTGCAGCCACTGTGGAAAACAGTATGGAATTCCTCAGAAAACTAAAAATGGAACTGCCTTTTGACCCAGCAATTCCACTACTGGGATTGTACCCTAAGAGCCCTGAAACACCAATTCAAAAGAACCTATGCACTCCAATGTTCATAGCAGCACAATTCACAATAGCCAAGTGCTGGAAACAACCTAAGTGCCCATCAGCAAATGAGTGAGTGGATCAAGAAACTATGGTACATTTACACAATGGAATTCTACACAGCAGAGAGAAAGAAGGAGCTTATACCCTTTGCAACAGCATGGATGGAAGTTGAGAGCATTATGCTAAGCAAAATAAGCCAGGTGGTGAGGGACAAATACCATATGATCTCACCTTTAACTGGAATAAAATCAACAAAAGAAAAAAGCAAGAGAAACATAACCAGAGACATTGAAATTAAAAACAATCTAACAATAGCCAGAGGGGAGCGGACTATGGGAAGAAGGGTTTTCAGGAACCACTATAGAGGACACATGGACAGAACCAAGGGGAAGGATGGAGGCAGGGGAGGGAGGTGGGCTTGGAGGGGGTGGGAGGAGGGGAGGGGAGAGGATACAGACAACTGTAATTGAACAACAATAAATATAAAAAATACTCAAACATATGATTAAAATAAATATCTTGAGTTATGAAGATTTAAAAAAAAGAAGAAAACTGGTAGAAATGTTTTTCTTCAAGGAAGGTTTACTTCTGAGGATTGACAGGCTTTGTGGGCCCCCAAAATTCTGGCCCATACTCCTGATTAACCTGTTTGTGAATTCTGTCAAGTTGAATCATGTGACTTCTACGTGGGCATGAGAGTTTCCTGAACTCCTTAGGGACTGAGTGGAACAAACTTTTGGAGTGACTTGTTCATGTGAATGCCCACATATTGCTCAGTAAACTGGAGGGAACTTGATGGCCTCTTGCTGAATTTGTGACAGCCTAATGGAGAGGCTTCATCAACTTCTATAGGCTAGAGTTGCCACATTTATTTGCCTTTCCTGTCCCCTTTTTAGTGCTTCTGACACAAAGTCTATATTTGTGGAGACAGACTCATTGAGCATTAATCATTTCATCCATTCATTTGTTCCTTATATTCAAACATTATATTACATGATTCTTATATTCCAGGGATTGTCCTAGGCTTTAAGGAATATAAGTGACAAGCACCCAAAGATATGTGCCCCGATGGAATTTATCTTACAGCATAAGTGAGACAATAAAACTTACAAGTCATTGATTCAGACTATACAAAAGGGAGAGTGCTATGGAGAAAGAAAAAGCAGAACATAGTAAGTAAAATTAACATGTCAGGGCAGGGAGTGGGAACATAACATTGGGGCCAAGGTGCAGGAAGTGAGGACACTTCCTGTCAACTATGGTTACATGTGTATATTTGTAGAAGTCTAATCTACTCACAAGCATATAATTTACCTTTGAGACAATGTCAAACTTGATATTTTTAATCAATCCCATGGTGAGAAACTAAAACAAATGACAAAATGCTAAACATCTCAAATATCATCTGAGAGGATAATAAGGAATTGGGAACCTAGAGAAGTGCACCTCATACTCTAAAATGTTTTTTTCCATGAAAGAATTTGACAAGTCAGACCAGTCAGGCCATGGATTTATTGTTCTTTTGGAATGGGAAGGGCATAAGACAAAGCCTAGGCCTGTCCAGGTGAGAATTCTGATTGATAGACCTCATAAATATCCTTAGAATAAGGAGAAACTTGATATGACCAAGTCTTGCCCATATTTGCAGCCCTGGAGATCAAGAGAGTTTTCTCAAGCCTTGAACTTGGATATATGATGGTTAAGGACAGGTGATGCCTCAAGGTGAACTGAATAAGCAAACAAACAACTCAAGCCTAAATTATTTCTACCAATAATTATTCTAATAAAATGAATGGCATTCAGTGAAAAACAATGACTAAATAGTACACAAAATACCCATATAGAATTTCATAACTGAATATTCACCATGCCAGCAGTTATACCAAGCATTTCTCTTTGGCAAGAATAAATAATCTGTACGGGTTTTCATATTGGATCCTGAGAGAAAGCACACGCAGAGGAGCCATCCTAGTTTAGAAGTCTCGTGATTTTAATGCAGAACAACATGTCTGACAATGCCATCAGCTATAATTGCAGAGTCCCTACAAGCATTGTCTCCAGTTATAAGAATAAATGCAGTAGAAAGCATTAAAAAAAAACCCAGAATATATTTCCTATATGGTCCTTTCAGTCTAGATGCATTTTACAACTAAAGAATCATTTTTGTTATAACCAATGTTGCGTGTAACAAAGTTGGCATTTCATTTTTGTCAGGATTTAGGATAAACAGAAAGTTCACAAAGTCAAATTTGTCCTTAGAAAAGTCAAAGCATTTTGTTAAACCTTTACCATAAATGAGATCATACTTGCCATCTGGGATCTTAAATGCCATGCAGTCTCTACATGGATCCTGAACAAATGTACTGTTTAGGCTCTGTACTGGATCATAAGCAGAACAGAAGGGTCCTCTGTGGTGGTACTTGAGAAATGGGCCATCCACTTTAAGTGCACATACAGGTTTCCTAGAGAAACTATGAAACATTTCTGGATTTTATAAAAGAAGCCCTTGGCAATCTTCTAGTTTGTATTTGGCAAAGTTGTGAAGTCCTTTGCTAAAACTACATACCTGTATACTATTGAGCCTATGCTGATTTTGTGAGTTTAACAAAAATGTATTTTCTTGTTTGGTCTTAATGGTTTTTATAACAATTATTTGGCAATTCCACATAATATGATTGGAATGTGTTAACCCTTAGTTATTGACTAATGTTAACCCTTAGTTAAGAAAAAAATAATAGTTGGGGAAAAATATAAAACTTAGCTCTTACCTAAACCAAATGGAAAAAGGTAATAATTTAATTTTTCATAGTGTATTTTAACACTTTCTGAGAGTTGCAGCCAAGATGGAGGTATAGGTAGAAACCCTTCACTTCCTCACACAACCAAAAGGAGGACAACAACTGATTGGAAACCATAAAAACCCAGCAATGCCAGAAAATCAAACTGCATGGAACTCTGACAACCAAGGAATTAAAGAAAAAAACAACCAGTCTGGTAAGGCAGTGGACTGCAAGGCCGGCTCAGAAAAGCTGAGGCAAGGCAGTGAACCAGGCAGGCGGGGCTGGCTGAAGGGGAAACTGAGACTCAGAGTTGACTGTGGATGATGGCGGTTGCTTTGGTGGGAGAAACTCCCAGTCTCACAAAAGAGTTCGTTGAAAAGTGCACTAGAGATGAGCACATGAGCCGCACTGTTCCCTCTTTGGCCCCTCCCCTACAGGCAGTGCCACAGCACAGCAAGGAGGGTTGTCCTGCCCTGGTGAATACCTAAGGCCCTGCCTCCTGACCAAGTGTGCTGAGACAAATAAATATGGCTTAAATGAAAGAAGAGAGCAAAACCTCAGAAAGAGAACTAAGCAATGAGGAGAGAGCCAACTGGTCTGATGGAGAATTTAAAGTGCTGGTAATCAAAATGCTCACAGATTTGATTGAGCTTGGTCAAAAGATGAAAAAGCAAATGAAAGATACACAAAATGAAATAAAGCAAAATATTCAGGGAGCCAACAGTGACAGGGAGGAAACCAGGACTCAAAGCAATGATTTGGAACAAAAGAAAAAAATAAACATCCAACCAGAACAGAATGAAGAAACAAGAATTCAAAAAAGTGAAGAGTCTTAAAACTTCTGGGACAACTTGAAATGTTCCAATATCCGAATTATAGGGGTGCCAGAAGGAGAAGAACAACAGCAAGAAATCAAAAACTTATTTGAACAAATAATGAAGGAAAACTTCCCCAATCTGGTGAAGGAAATAGACTCCCAGGAAGTTCATAGATTCACAGAGAAGTTGGACCCAAAGAGGAACATACCAAGGCACATCATCGTTAAGTTACTCAAGACTAAAGATAAAGAGAAAATCCTAAAAGCAGCAAGAGGAAAGGAGACAGTTACCTACAAAGGAGTGTCCATAAGGCTATCAGCTGATTTCTCAAAAGAAACCTTACAGGCAAGAAGGGGCTGGAAAGAAGTATTTGAAGTCATGAGAGGCAAGGACCTACATCCAAGATTACTCTATCCAGCAAAGCTATCATTTAGAATGGAAGGGCAGATAAAGTGCTTTCCAGGTAAGTTCAAATTCAAGGAGTTCATCATCACCAAGCCATTACTATGTGAAATATTAAAGGGACTAATTTAAGAAAAAGAAGATAAAAATACGAACAGTAAAATGACAATAAACTCACAACTATCAACAAATGAACCTAAAAGAAAAGAAAAACAACGAAAACAAAAACTAAGCAAACCACCAGAACAGGAACAGAATCAGGGAAATAGACATCACATGGAGGGATTTCAGTGGGGAGGGAGAAGGGGGGAATAGGGGGAAAAAGATACAGGAATAAGAAGCATAATTAGTAGGCATAAAATAGATGGGGAAAGATAAAAATGGTATAGGAAACAGAGGACTCAAAGAACTTTTATGTACAACCCATGGACTTGAACTAAGCGGGGGGGAATGCTGGAGTGGGGATAAAGGGGGGAAAGTTGGGAAAACTGTAATAGCATAATCAATAAAAAATACTTAAAAAAACCCATACTTTTTCTTCTGCCGTGGCTACCACTGAGGCACGGCACCATGGCTCTCCACTACGCCATGGCCATGGGCCTCAACAAGGGCCACAAAGTGACAAAGAATGTGAGCAAGACAAGGCACAGCCTCCAGCGTGGGTGCCTCACCACGCACACCAAGTTCATGCGGGAATGATCTGAGAGGTGTGTGGCTTTGTCACCTATGAGCAGTGCGCCACGGAGCTCCTCAAGGTCTCTAAGGACAAGAGGGCCCTGAAGTTCATCAAGAAAAGGGTGGGGACACACATCTGTGCCAAGAGGAAGAGAGAGGAGCTGAGCAATGTCCTTGCAGCTGTGAGGAATGCAGCAGCCAAGAAGGACTGAGCCCCAAGCCCTCTGTGAAATAAAACCTGTTCAGAAAAAAAAAAAAACCAACTTTCTTAAGTAAGATGACATACAAAATCTGACCCACAATATTGACATCACTGAACATAGAACATACCCAAACACAGCAACCAACTGCAGAAAATGCATTATTTTTCAATACAGCATGTTTTTAAAAAGTTTGGCAGATATTAGGGAATAAACCTAGCTCAACTTATTTTAATAGTTTTCAATTATATAAAATATCTTCTCTCTACATAATGTAACAAACCTGGAAGTCAATAACAAAAAGTTAACCAGAAAATAACCCACATTTTGGAAATGAATCAAGTAAGCCATTAAATAATCCATAGATTAATAAAAAAAACATAAAAATTAAAAATAACAATGATACATATGAAAACTTGTCATAAAGATGTATCAACTCTTGGAAGGAAAATTAAACTAGAAATACTAGAAAATAAACCCCCCTAAAATTAATAACATTTACATTAATTTTAATAGGTAGAAAATAGTAACAAAATTCAGGGTTAAAGAAGAAAAATAATTATAAAATTAATAGCAGAAATTAATTGAATGGAAATCTAATGCACAATGAAGGGAATTAATAATGTCAAGTATTTTTTTCTTTAGTGAACTTAACTGGATTTATCATGAAAAGTGCTTTAAAAAGAAAGCCCAAATAATCAGTATAAAAAGGGTAAAGGTGTATATAACACAGATTTGTGGATATTGATACAACTGTAAGAGTAATTGTAAATCCTAAAGCAATTAGGGAAGAAAAAGAAATAAAAGGCATCCAAATTGGAAAGGAAGAAGTAGACTGTCTTTATTTGTAGATGACATGATATTACGTAAACAAAACCCTAATGACTCCATCAAAAAACTATTAGTACTAATAAACAAATTCAGTAAAGTTGCAGGATATAAAAGCAATATACAAAAATCAGTTGCAGTTCTATACTGTAATAGTTAACGAGCAGAAAAAGAAATTTAAAAAACAATCCATTTACAATCGGATCAAAAAGAATAAAATACCTGGGAATAAATTTAACCAAGGAGATGAGAGATCTCTATCCTGAAAACTATGACACTGGTGAAAAACTTGAAGAAGACATAAATAAATGCAAAGACATTCCAATGCACATGGATTGGAAGAATATTGTTAAAATGTCCATACATGCACAGCAATCTACAAATTTAATGAAATTCCTATCAAAATTCCAATGGCATTTTTCACAGAAACAGAACTATCCTAAAACCGTATGGAACCACAAAAGACCCCAAATAGACAAAACAACCTGAAGAAGAACAAAGCTGGAGGTATCACATTTCCTGAGTTTGAACTATATTACAAAGCAATAGTAAACAGTATGGTATTGACATAAAACCAGACACATAAGATAAATGGAACAGAATAGAGAGCCAAAAATAAATCCATGCATATATTGTCCATTAATTAATGCCAAAGGTGAAAAGAATATATAATACGATATGGAAAAGACAGTCTCTTCTACAAATGGTGTTGGGAAAATTGGACAGCCACATATGAAAGAACGAAAATAGAGCACTATTTTACATCATACACAAAGTTAACTCAAAATGAATTAAAGACTTGAAATGTGAAACCTGAAACCATAAAACCCCTTTGAGAAAACATGGGCAGTAAGCTACTTGATATTGGCCTTGGCAGTGATTTTTTGAGAGATCTGACTCCCAAAGCAAAGGTGACAAAAGAAAAAATAAACAAGTGGGACTATATCAAACTAAAATCTTCTTCACAGCCAAGGAGATTACCAACAAAATGAAAAGACAACTTACTGAACTGGAGAAAATATTTGCAAATGATATATTCAATAAAAATATAAGTCATATGAATCAATAACAAAAACCAAACAATCCAATTTAAAAATGGGCAGGGTATCTAAATAGACATTTCCACAAAGAAGATACACAGATGACCGATATGCACATGAAAAGAGGCTTAACATCACTGGTCATCATGCAAATGTGAATCAAAACCACAATGAGATATCACCTCACACCTGAGAGAATGGCCAGTATCAAAAAGTCAGGAAATAACAAGTGTTGGCAAGGACGTAGAGAAAAGGAAACCCTAGTGCACTGTTGGTGGGATTGTATTGGTGCAGCCACTATGGAAAACAGTATGGAGATTTCTCAAAAAATAAAAATAGAACTACCATGTAATTCAGCAATTCCACTTCTGGGTTCTTATCTGAAGAAAACAAAAACACTATTTTGAAATGATATATGAATCCCTATGTTCACTGGAGCATTATTTACAATAGCCAAGATATGGAAGCAGTCTAAGTGTTCATTGATAGACTGATTATGGATAAGGAAGATGTGGTACATTTATACAATGAAACATTAGTCAGTCATAAAAAATGAAATTTTGCCATGATGCAACCACATGGATGAACCTTGATGGTATTAAGTCAGATAAGTCAGAGAATGACAAATACCATACGTGTATACCATACATATACGTGAAACCTAAAAAGCAAAGCAAATGAACAAACAAACACAAAACCCTAAAATTCACAGATATATAGAACAGATTGGTGGTCTCTAGAGGTGAGGAGGGTTGGGTCAACAAAACAGGTGAAGGGGGCCCACAGATACATACTTCCAGTTAAAAATACATAAGGCATGAGGATATAACATCTTACACAGTTCTTGCAAAATTATACCAGCTTGCACTGCAAGGGGCAGTGCAAATGAAGAGGTATTGGACTCTCAACTTAGACTGGGCAGAAAATCAGACAAGAAAACAATTCAGTTATAACATGGGCTATTTTCTCCTGGAAAAGGAAGGATGATTTAGAGGACTGAACTTATTATAAGCTCAGAAAGCTGAGAGCCAAGAGCCATAGAAACTTTTTAGCAGGAAGCAGGACTAGATCCTAATTAAAAAAAAAATGGCAACATGTGTCTAATGGAATTTTGCGATTTCCATGGGCCAGTGTTGCTAGATGATGAAAAGGAGTATTTACTGCAGTTTTTCTGCCCTGGTATCAACAATGCCTGATGGCTGTGTAGGAGTCACATTCATATGCCTTGTCTCTTTAGTTCCGAGTTCTTCAAATCAAGAGGGACTGTAACTGAGGAGTCCTAAGGAATCTCGCCCATGCCTGATACAGATCTCAAGATGATAGACACAATGCTGTTGCAGAAATGAAATAATGTTTTGGGGGAAATGTAGGAGGGTATAAATATATTTTGGTAGGTGGGAAATGCATAAGTAATTGTGGTCAGAGGGATTACGGTAGATTGGAGATGATTTCAAAGTCTTTGCTATTCTGGACTTCCGGCCAAATGGAGGCATAGGTAGACACACTGTGCCTCCTCGCACAACCAAAAGAGGAAAAACAACAATTTAAAAAACAAAAACAGCCAGATCTGACAGAAAACTGAACTGAGTGGAAATCTGACAACCAAGGAGTTACAGAAGACATGTTGATTCAGACCGGTAAGTAGGGAGGAGCCAGGTGGAGAGCACTCGGCAAGACACGGTTTGTGGAGCGGTACCGTCAATGCTCCAGCTGCTGGGAGAGGCCCCTGGTGGGTGCGCCTGGCCAACACGCAGCAGGCGCACTCGGCGAAACTGGGGCTGAGACTGGTAGACTGGGTGGTCCCTCAATCTCGCACAGATAAACCGAGAGGGAAATCTGAGGAGTGGAACAGACCGCGGGGCCCACCGACGCAAGGAAATAAAGCCTCAAACCACCAACTGAAAACGCCTGTGGGGGTTGAGACGGCAGTGGGAGGAACTGCTTGTAGGTAGCTGGGGAAATGCAGAGAACAGAGCAAGTGCCATTGTTCTCTCAGGCCCCGCCCCCACAGTGAATGTCACAGCACAACGATGTGGGTTACCCAGCCCTGGTGAACAATTAAGGCCCCACCCCTAAAAGTAACAGGAGCACCAAGAAAAAAAAAATGGTCCAAATGAAAGAACACATCAAAGCTCCAGAAAAAATACAACTAAGTGACAAAGAGATAGACAACCTATCAGATGCACAGTTCAAAGCACTGGTAATCAGGATGCTCACAGGATTCGAAGAAAGATTGTTGCAATTACTTGAACAAATGAAGGATAATATAAAGGAAACGAGGGGAAATCTTCAGGGAACCAATAGGGATGAGAAGGAAACTGGAACTCAAATCAACGGAGTAGACCAGCAGAAAGAAAAAAACATCCAAACAGAAAAGAATGAAGAAACAAGAATTCAAAAAACTGAGGAGAGGCTTAGGAACCTCCAGGACATATTTAAACGTCCCAACATCCGAGTCATAGGGGTGTCAGAAGGAGAAGAGGAAGACCAAGGGAATGGAAACTTATTTGAACAAATAATGAAGGAGAACTTCCCCAAGCTGCTGAAGGAAATAGATTTTCAGGAAGTCCAGGAAGCTCAGAGAGTTCCAAAGAAGTTGGACCCAAAGAGGAACACACCAAGACACATCATAATTACATTACCCAAGATTGAAAATAAGGAGAGAATGTTAGAAGCAGCAAGAGAAAAGGAGACAGTTACCTACAAAAGAATTCCCATAAGACTGTCAGCTGATTTCTCAAAAGAGACCTTACAGGCAAGAAGGGGCTGGAGAGAAGTATTCCAAGTCATGAAAGGCAAGGACTTACATCCAAGATTACTCTATCCTGCATAGCTATCATTTAGAATGGAAGGGCAGATAGATAAAGTGCTTCTCAGATAAGGTCAAGTTCAGGGAGTTCATCATCACCCAGCCTTTATTATATGAAATGTTAAAGGGATTTATATAACACATAGAGGAATATCAACAGGGGAGTGGTACGGGGAGAGAGGGGGGAAAGGTACAGAGAATAAGTAGAATAAATGGTAGGCAGAAAACAGACATGGGGAGGTTAAGAATAGAATAGGAAATGTAGAAGACGAAGAACTTCTGTGTATCACCTATGGAAAAAAACTAAAGGGCGGGGAATGGAGGGGTGGGGTGGAGGGGAAGAAAAGGGAGGAAATGGGACAACTGTAATAGCATAATCAATAAAATATATTTTTTAAAAAGTCTTTGCTATTCTCTCACTGAAAGATGTGATCTAATTTCCCTCCCTTTAAAGCTGGACTGGCTTTACTGATTTTGTGTGTGTGTGCATGCACGCATGTCTGTGTGTGTGTGTGTGAGACAGCAGGTCTCCTGAGGCCCACATTTATCATTAAGCTCAGCACCTTATATAGGCACAGTTCATGGTGCCTCAAAACAATTATAATAGTAACGTCAAAGATCACAAAGCCCTGATCGTCACACCATATATAATAATAATGAAAGAGTTTGAAATGTGAGAATTACCAAATGTCACAGAGACAAGAAGGGAGCAAATGTTATGGGGGAAATGGTACCAAGAGACTTGTTCAACACAGCATTGCCAGATATTCAATTTGTAAAAATGCAGTCTGAAAAACACAATGAAATAATGAAAGCCTGTACATGAATAACTGCGGTCAGAGGGATTATGGTGCATTGGAGATGGTTGCAGAGTCTTTGCTACTTCTCTCTCTCTCACTGAAAGGTGTGATCTAATTTCCCTCCACTTGCCTGGGATCTGATTTGGCTTCAGTGACTTGTTTTACCAATAGAAGAGCGTGGAAGTGATGTTCTGGGCCTCCTGAGGCTAGCTCACAGGAAATACTGCAGCTTCCTTTTTAGTCTCTGAGGATACCTGCTATTGGTACCTGCTATTGGACACCCCTTATCATGTTCTGTATTTATTATGTTTACTTATTCTCTGTGTCTCCCCCATTAAAATCTAAACTGCATGACAACTCTATTCATCAGCGTATCTTCAGTATTTACTCAGTTGCTAGAATAAAATCAAGGCTCAATAAATATTTTTGAAATGAATGACTATCACATATCTACCTGTAAAATGACTTCAATGACTGGATCAAACATTCCCTATAGACTCTGAGATCACAATGGAAGGCAATTATCAACGTTTAAGTCCCCCTTTCCTACTTTCTCCCTGAAATATCTAAACACACCAAAAAAAAAAATGTGTATGTGTGCATATACAGGGTCTAGCAGAAGTAACGCTTGTTTGAGCATGGTTGGTGGGGTACATGAATGTCTCGCACAAGAAGGACGACAATGTGAACATTTCACCTAAGATGTTGTACGATGTGCTTGAATGACATTGTTATACTACAGAACTACATGCTTATAATTTTGTAATAAAATAGGGACATTATTTGTGCTGGACCCTGTATATATGTGTGTATGAGTGTGTGTGTATAAATCAATATTTGTTACTGGTCTTTGACTTGAATTATTTTCTAATTAGCAAAACTGAAATGATACCTGGGGTAAAATACAGAACACTCTGACGGCTCTAATACATAAATCCACAGTATCCAAAGGGATGGTAGTCTTTATATTCTGAACTTCAGGGTACACACAGCTAAGTCTCTGAGATGTCATGGGAGTTGGGGTGCACCTGGACTTCTCACAGAACAATT
>PVJI01010440.1:0-60480 GCA_004026765.1 Micronycteris hirsuta | reverse complement strand
CGGAGGGCCCTAAAGGGGTCCAAGACCACAGAGGGAAGTGAGGGTGCCCTGCAGAAGACGAGAGCCTGCTGGGCTCATGTGTGTGGGCAGAGAGGGCTCTTTCCTCCTGGCTTGTTACTGGGCAGGGAGAGGATGTCATATGAGTCCCCTCACCTGGTGACTGTCAGCCGATGGTTCTTCACCACCATTGTGGCCTGCGGCTTTGTGGGGTCGGAGCCTGGGTGGACGTCAGACACTTGAAAATCAAAGGGGTGGAAGAATTGTCCTGGGAATAAAAGCATTCACACTGTCAGCCCCTGCCAGCACCCCAGGTAACACAGCCACTGGCCTTCCAAGGTCAAGGCGAAGGCTGAATGGGGTGTTGAGCACTGGGTCTGGGGTGACGAGGACGGCCTTTCCCATGGCTTTCCCTCTGGCCTGTGAACAGCCTGTAGCTTGAACGTTCCGTACCCAGCAGCCCGTGTGTCTGCGCTGACATCCGGTGACTGTCCACCACGTAGAAGCCCAGGAAGTCAAGGTGGACGGGATGTTTCTTCCACGTCTGGTGCAGAACCACCACGAAGGTCACCCCGTCTCCAAAGGAGACTACCATGTTCTTCTTCCTGTTGATCATCACGGACAGCCTGGGAGAGAAGAGGAGGGCAGCAAGGGGCACAGTGGCCATGACACCGGGCATCTGAATCAAGGACGTCTCGGCAGGGCCTTCCCCGTACATGGCAGCTGAGAGCAGACTCCGGAAACTACCTCGGGTGTTGGGGAAAAGACACGTCATGCGTGCCAACGACATCCCTCACTGTGTGCGTCCTGGCACCTCTGTAAACAGGAGAGGGGACTATGCCGGGACTCGGGAGGCCTGGGGCTGAGTCCCAGCTCAGCCACTGGCTTCCTGTGTGACCTTGGGCAGGTTCCGCCCCTCTCTGCCTCAGTGGGAGTAACACTGCCGTCCTGATCACCAGGCTCTGAGTAATCTACGGGCATAGGCGAGGCTGAGGAGTTTGGGAACGAGTCAGTTCAGCCAGAGAAGATGCAAGTAGGATTATTGTTATTATCGGATTGCCACACCCACCTGAAACTGTCTTCCATGCAGCCCTTCCCTCAAGGTCAGCCCTATGAATGGTCCTGCTACCAATTCTGACAGGGCACCTAGGGGTTGTTTGGGGTCTACCATAGTCACCTTGCCCCGGGCAGGGGCTGATCTCTGAGGCCACCAGTCTCCCCTGTGACTCTTATGGCTCTACTGTCCTGGGGTTTCTCCAAATCCTTCAGGCCTCCTGAGATGATTGGACCACAGTGCCCCTCAGAGGCCCAGTAGTGGGGCCTTACCCATCCTGCGTGACCGTGACTGTGTCCAGCCAGCTGAACGTGCTCTGTGCAGCCCCATTCCACAGGGTAATCTTCTCCGGAGTCACCTCAATCCGGAAGTCCATCTGAGCGTTAGCAATGCCCAGTTTTCCAAAGTAAGTCTTTCTGGTCTCGGAGTTAGAGCTGGCACTCTTGTCACCGATGACCTGCCCGTTAACTGTGAAGCCTGCCAGAGACACGGGCAGTGAGAGAGCGGTGAGATCTCCTGAGTGCAGCCGGCCTTCGAAGGGCGTGCCTTGCCCTCCGCCGGACGTGCTGAGAGACAGTAGGGTGGAGGTTCCAAGAAGAGAGCAGAGCTTTAGCGCTAACACTGTCTGTTCCTAGACATTCTTGGGTCACGCCGGGGGCTGAGGGCCCACATTGTGACCTGTCCCTTGCCTGGACAAGGGAGTAGCGTTCAGAGAAAAACTATTCCCCATATATAGGCTGGGTCCTGCCCTCAGGGCCAGGCTGCCCTTAATTCTAACCATCTCCCAAACACACTGGCCCCTGGGGGACGTGGTTAGCCTATGGTCCTGGACAGCCCCATCCAGCATGTAATCTGCATGTGAAGATGGGTGCCTTATGGGCAGTGATGACCTAGTCCACATGCCTACCCTGGGCGTGTCCAGGTCTTCCCAGGAAGAGCCCCTGGCCCGGCCCACAGCCCCTACCTGTGACGGGGTCCTGAATGAGGCGCAGCACTGTGCCTGGGTCTTCGTTGATGTTGAAGCAGAGAGCATCGTCTTTCTCCGGGACGTGGATGATGAAGTGGGGGTCCCCATCCACTGAAGGCACATCAGAGAAAGGCCTGGGTCCCGGGCCTGTCACCTTTCCTGGGGCCTCCCCTGACCCTTTGCCCCCTGTAGAATGGACTCCCAGACAGGCAGGAGAGGCTGGGCCCTGGGCCCTGAGTCTTGCCCCGGGAGGAACCAGGGAACTCACCGTAGTAGGAAGGTGGCAAAGGAGGCTGGTAGCTGTCTGTGGATGCAAAGGGAGAGGGGGTGAACAAAACGAGCAGGCCTGGGGAGGCACCAGGGCCCTGCCCAGAGATTGATTCATGCCCCCCTCCCTGCTCCCTAATGCTCTCAACACCCACACACCCACCCCCATCTGCTCAGGATCCCACCATCCGCCTGTCCCAGAGAGCTGATTTAGGAGGACTCCCGTGGGCCATGCTCTGGGCAGGGGGCTCCGGCAGCAGCGTATACTCACTCAAGTAAGCCATGGAGGGGATCACTGAGAAAAAGAAGCCAGAGAGCAGTTGTGAGTGGGGTCTAGGGTGCCCCTCTCCCCAACCCCCATGCCTCCTGTCTGTCTCGGCCTACCGGTGTCCAGTGATACCCCAACAGTGACAGATAAGGAATGGGGGCAGGACCCTTAGGCTTAGGCTATGGAAATGTCCAGGGAACTCCTTGCTAGGGCTGGTGGTAATTTGGGTGTTATTTTAAGCCCGGGGCATGGCATTTTGGTACAGCTAAAACACAAGCCATCAGATAGTCATCTTCTTTGTCGTGAATAATGCTCACAACAGATATTGTCCTCCACCCTTGAACTCCCACCCTGCTGGGGTGGGGTGAGGCTCACAGCTGTCTGTTGTCCTTGGTAGTAAAACACACACACTCACTCATCAGGTGCACATACACACCAGTGACTGTACACTTGATAAGGCTGTTCCAAGGGCAAAGCCATGACCCCGTCCAAATGTGCCACTTGGATAGGACAACCTGTATTGATGGAGGCGAGGCAGGCAGGCAGGGAAGCCCTGCCCGGTGGTGGTGGGCTCGTGGGAGGTGAGGTTCCAATTTTATGATGAGAGAGGCACAGGGTGCTGTGAATTCCAGCTCAGGCACTGTAACTAGTCTGCCTGGGCCAAAGTTCTGGCTCGGCCACCTGCTGAGAGTCCCTGAGCAAAAAGCCTTAACCTCTGTGCCTCAGTTTCCTCACAGTAAAGTGGGAACCATAAGAGGACTCCCTCAGAGGGCTGCTGTGGAATAATGGAGTGTGAGGGGCTGATGTGGGACATTGCCCATCTTGTAGGTCACATAACACTTTCCTGCTGTCCCTCCTTGGGCTGAGGAAGCAACCCCCAGTCAACTGACAAGGGCCCTGAGGCCCAGAGAGGGGCAGAGCTTGGCTTAAGGTTGCTCAGGAGTGGCAGTAGAGCAGGGACCTGAGCCCGGGTGTCCTGAGGGCTCCTTCTGAGGCTGGACACCCCAAGCATGTCTGGAAAGGCCTCCTCATTCTTTCTTCTCCCCATCCTGGGACACCCATCCCACTGCTAGCTGAAGCTCACCTGTATCCGCTGGCCCTGTGAAGGAGAATAGGAGAAATGTGTTAGAAGCCACAGACTGCTGGCCAATGTGGCCACCTCGCTGCCTGTCCAACCAGCCCCAGGTTGTGGGCCTCCCAGTAGCCAGCTCTGCTTCCACGGGGTATCCGCTGGAACCAGGAGCTTCTGGCCTGACCTGCACCAGCTCTTTGCCTCCCCTGCCTCCCAGTGCCAATCCTGTACCTCCCGTGCCCGGTTGTGGGGATGCTCAGGAATCCCCTCCTGGGCTGTGGTGAGCAGGCCTGGTCCCAGGCCCCAGCTCTCAGGACCTTGTCTTCCCACAATCCCCAGGCTCATGCTCCGGGCCTAACTTTAAGGCTGGGAGTGCTTCCTCTGGTCTAACTGAGCCTTTCCATGTTGTGGCGTAAGTCCCTTCCCTGGAAATTACTCTGGGCAGGTTATTCACCCCTTCGCTCATATCTCTTCAGAGACCCAGAGGCCCCTGTTCACCTCACACCCCATCGTCCATGCTGACGGCTTCGCTCCCTCCAACAACACCCTCCCAGCCCGTGGCCAGTTTTCCTTCAGTGCCCCCTGGGCCGGCTCCTCTTCAGTGGGCCTGGGTCTCCCCAGCCTGGCCCACTCCTCTTCAGGGTCCCCTAGGCCCGAGTCCTAGAGGAAGGCCTCTGAGTTCTGGCCTTCACTCCCTGTGCCCACCTTCCCCAGGCTTGTTGGCAAGGGCCATCTTGTTCTCATTGTCCTCAGGCTTGGTCACCACCATGGAGGTCAGTGGAGTCACAAAGTGGTACTTGAGGGACAGGTCCAGGGCCTGAGCTGTGAGATTCTCCTTCTCATCGCCATGGGCATTCTTGCTGTAGGGAGGGGAGTGGTGAGGCAGTCAACCTGGAGGTCCGCCCCTCCCTGCCTTCCCCTGCTCTGACTCCCAGCCCCAGGCCAGGAGCCTCAGAGCAGCCCATTGGTGCTCAGAAAAAAACTGATTTGCCAGTTCCCTGGGACAGATGCACAGGCTGTGCTTCTTGTCTGCGGGGCCTCAGTTCCCCCACCTATAAGATATATGGGGCTTGAAACGGCGGCTGCAGCAATCATTCGTGCTGAGTACTCAGCATGTGCTGGCCAGTCCCACTGAAAGAAGGCTGGCACGGCCCTCTCAGACCGGCCCAGGCCCCTCCCTCCAGGGACCAAGGGCCGGACCCCAGCCTTCAGCCTCTCCACCACCGCCCCCAGATGCCAGGCTGGCTCTGCCCTTGGAACAACATTTGAGGGGCTAGGCAGAAAGAGGGCAGGGCAGCTGGGAATGTGTGTGGGGTACTCTTCCCCGGGGTGTGGCCCCGTCCTCTTCCTCTTGGGGACCCCCAGAGCAGAGCCCTGCACAGGGCGACACTGGGGCAGTGCTGGGGGCCTGAGGGGGGGCCTGGCTGGGTGAGGGCTGGGCCAAAGTCACCGTTTCTCTAGCAGCTGCTCAATGGTGAGGTAGGCCCAGAGCCGCTCAATGTAGTTCCCAAAAATGTAGTCCTGCTCCCGCAAGGCCTTCTCCATCTCCTTCACATCCACCTCCTCTGTGAAGGTCAGGTCGTTGATGGCCTGGGGCAGGGAAGGAGAAAGTGAGGGGCTTGGGGAAGGGAGGCCGGGAGCCCAGTGGCCCCGGTCCAGGGGCCGCCACTGCTGGACGGTCAGCCAGTAGGCACGGGCTCCACAGGGGCCGGCCCCCATCCCCAGCCCACCACTGGCCACAGCCCAGCTCACCCCGTGACCCGCCACGTCCGCCTTAAAGCTGTTCATGTCCTCGTCCACCAGGCGCCCAGCCACCACGATCTCAGAGCCATCATAGAAGTGCGGGTAAGTGTTCTGGGTGAGGTCCAGGATGGCGTTCTCGGGGTACTTCACCTCCACCCCCGTCAGCAGTGGGTTGGCCACCTCCTCATAGAAGCCCTGAAGTCCAGAGCAGGGACCCGGTCACCTCAGGCTGCCAGGACGGGCAGGTGTGGAGAGGACAGCGTGGGTGTGCCCTCACTGATGCCTCGGAGGGTTGCTGAGTCCCACAGGCTGGGCCAGGCCTGGCCTGATCTCCACTTCTGCGTGGCCCTGCCTGTGCCCTTCAGTGTGTGGGAGCCCTCCCTGCCCCGCCCCGGCACAGACTAGGAAGAGTACAGAAGGTGAGGACAGAGCTCTTGGCACATAGAAAGCACTTAAAAAACGTTGGCGTGAAAGTAAGGAGAGAAGGACATGACATGGGGTGGGAGCAGGCAGGATGAATGCCCAGGGGCTCCCCTGCAGGGGTGGGGGTGCAGTTACCTGCGCCAGGAAGGGGTGGGGTTGCCAGGGTTAGCGAAAGAAAATACAGGACATGCGGTTAAATTTGAATGTCAGGTAAACAAGAAGTTAAGTTTTAGCATAAGTATGTCTGTTATGGGATGAATTGTGTGTCCCCAAATACATAGGTTAAATCCCTTACCCCCAGGACTCCAGATATGACCTTATTTTGGGATAGGGTCTTTTTAGAGGTAACCAAGTTAAAATGAGGTCTTTGGGGGGACCTCAATCCAATATGACTGGTGTCCCTATGAAAAGGGGGAATTTGGACCCCGAGGCAGACACACACAGGGAAGACGATGTGAAGAGACAAGGAGAAGATGACCACCTACAAGCCCAGGAGGGAGGCCTGGAAGACCCGCCTCCAAAGCCCTCACCAGGAACCCAGCCTGTCAGCACCCGGATCTCGGACCTGCAGCCCCCAGAGCCAGAGACGGTAAATGTCTGCTGTTTAAGCCGTTCCGCTGTAGACTGCGTTATGGCAGCCCCAGCAAGCACACAGTGTCTCATGCAGTCCTTAGGGCAGGCTTACACTAACAAATTACTCATTTTTAACCAGAAATTCATATTTAACTGATGTCCTATATTTGATTTGGCAATGCCATGCAGGGAGCAGACCTGCTCCAGGTAGCCTGAGGCCGAAACCAGAACCACTGCCGGTGGGTAAGTGGTAACCACAGGTAGATTTCAACCTAAGAGGAACGGCTTCCAGAGGAAGGAGTGAGCGCCTCGTTCCTGGGCGGCCACGAGCAAGGCACACCTGCAACTGCAAGTTGGCATCGGAATCCTCATAAATGCGCCGGGCAAACCCATTGTTCTCCAGGGCCATGCTGTCCAGGAAGTTGTAATTCATATTGTGGCCAAAGCCCAGGTTATATAAGGGGAACCTGCCTCCAATGGCATTCCGCACATTCTCCTGGATTTTTTCGGGTCTGCTTTCACCTGTGGGATAAAGGGGTATTCACGACAACCACCTGGACCAGCTCTGTCTGAAGAGATCTGACCCCTGCTGGTGGCATCATGGCTGTGAGCCCTTCTCAGAGCAGAATTCGGGAAGCCCGGCAGGGGGAGGCAGGCCCCGCCCTCGAGGGGCTCACAGTCCGTGGGGGATCCTGGGGAGAGCTACCCAACGTCTTACAGCAAGCAGGCTACAGCGCCGGGAGTGGCCGCCAGGCACTGTGGTCCCGATTCCCAGCCACGGCCGCCCGCCTCACCAACATTGGCGTCCCCGTCAGTCAGCATGATGATGATGGAGGTGCTCCTCTCCGGGACGATGTTCTCTTCTCGAGCCTTGTTCAACATGCTGATGCCTCTCAGCAGCCCGTCATTGATGTTGGTCACTGGCACATGGACAACACCGTGGGAGGGGGTCCGTGGGAGGGGTGCTCGGGGGCCAGGGTGGAGGAGCTCGGGACACTAGGCCCTGCTCATGTGCCCAAGAGCCCAGTCCACCAGTGTGTGGAGGTACTCAGTACATGTGGACGAGTGAGTGAAGAACGAAGGATTTCCTCTCTCAAATGGGGATAAAACCAGCCTCTCGGCCACTATAGGGATAGAATTACATGGTGATTGTAAAAACACTTTGGAAAACAGTCCGATACCTTCCAGTTCCCTCACTGGGAGGATCAGGGAACAGTAAAGACATCACTTGTGATTTTCCATAAGAAACAGCCTGTGATCAGGGTTCTCTGTGGCCTTATTTTGCTGGCATTTGTAGGGCACCGAGATCCCAGGTTAAAAACAAAAAGAAGGGGCTTTCTTAGATGGCAGAGAAGACACCCTGAGATCAGGCCTGAGAATGCCCACCTTGCTCCCACCTCTCCCCGCAGCTAGGGCCTGTAGGGCCTGGGCCAGCACAGTCTGCCCCAAGGAGGGGAAAGCAGGCTGCTCGGGCAGAGAGACGGCCGTGGGAGTGGGCCCTGCCCTCTGCTCTTACTTCCTCGATCGCGAATGTTGTTCACGAATGTCCTGGCCTCCTGGATGTTCTCAGGAGTGGCTTGAACTAAATTGTCTTTCCAAGTGGTCACATCTCCACTGAACAGGATGAAATTCAGGTAGTCCTCCTCTTTCATATCCTCCAGGATTTTGAGGAGAGCATCCTTGGTCTGGGAAAGAGAAAGACAAGCAGAGAAGAAGCTGGGAGAGGGAGCAGCAGACAGCCAGGCATCTTCCCAGCACAGGCTGGTGGTGGGGCGCCTGCTGCTTGAAATGAGAGGGGCAGATGCTTTTTGCCTTTTATTATCCTGTTCCCCTTCCTTCTCTTTCACTGGAAATATCAGCTTTGTCCGCTTGACAAAAAAATCTCTCCCCTTGACTCCTCACCCCTACTTGCACAGAGGACAGTACCTGGTCCAGTTTCCGACCCTGCATGGAGCCGCTGACATCAATCACGAAGACCACGTTCTTAGGCACCACAGGAAGGCCTTGAGGCGCGAAGAAGTGCACAAAGTAGCCATTGACTACCTGGAAAGGGGAGAGACAGACTGGAGACCCCTGGCTCTTTAGCAACTGCATGCTGGTGCTCTTGCAAATAGAAGCAGACACTCAGCAGGTCACGAAGATGCTCACTCTACCTTTCTGAGTGTGCCACACAAGCCCTGGGCTGTCTGCCACCCCCGTGCCCAACGGGAAACTCGCCCTTGGAATGGGGATCCAGAGTGACATAGGCACTAGATGTAGCTCCTCCCGCACCAGGCCTCACTCCACTGTGAGGCGAAATCGCCCAGCCTGACGCCAGGGAGGAGGTACCTGCACATTGGCCGGAGACGCTCTGTTCACATCGTAGGTGATGATGAAATCTCCTTTGAGGAGGGAGTCTGTACAGTTCGGGCACGAACGCTGTTGGTCCAAGCTGGGCTTGAAGGACACATGGCCCTGAGTGGGGAGATGGAGGGCCTTGCTCAGCTTGGCCAGGGTCTGCCCACTGCAGACCTCAGCCCTCAGAGGGAGGAACCTGGAGGCAGGCCCCTGGGCGGCCCTGCCACCACCCAGCACACACTGGCTTTTCGAGCACTTCTCTCCCCCTGGAGATCAGGGGCACCTCAGAGGGCAATGGTCTTGTCTGATTCAGCCTTTGTCTTTCCCTGTTCAGCTAAGTCCGTTGGCTCAGTGTACTTGGCGGACAGCACTGAGAAGCTACTTAGGGAGGGGAGTTTTGCACCATGAAAAGAAACTTCGTGCTGGGTGGTATGTGTTGGTGCCCAGAGGAGGGGGAGGAGGGAGAAAGCAGAGCAGGGAGGTGGGAAAGGGCTGGGGCAGGGCCTTGCCCTGCAGAGGCTACCAGCCGTCTGAGTGAGTGCTCCTCGGGCCTCACACTGAAAGTCCTGAATGACTGGGGTTTGCATTTCATGTACAAATCTATGCATCCACTTCCCACAACCAGTGAGACCTTGGACTAGCTGGGGACTTGAGGACCAAAGTCAACCACCCGCACCAAGAATAAAATTCCCTTTCATCTTCCACCCCTCAATGTGGAGTCAGTAGATCTAAATGACTCTCTCTGGTCTCAGTCTCCTTATCTGCAAAACAGGGACAGTAACCTGCCCTGCCCACCTCCCAAGATAGAATGAAGCCAGACTTTATAAATGGTTTCCTCGCTGCCACCAGTTCCCACCCAAGCAACTGGTCAAGCACTGCGAGGTAATCGAGCACCTCTACTGAAACTGGGAGTGGCGGGGTGGGGGAGGACAGGTCGGGGGCTTGGGGAAGACCCCTGCGGCAGGTCAGTTCCTCCAGCAGGTCATCAGCAGCAAGCAGCCTCCTGCCACCCGCACCCTCACTTCTGACCCAGGTGGCCAGGGAGACAGTGATGGCTGCAGATGCACACACACTCGCGGCACCAGCCAAGGCCTAGTGCTCAGTGGTCCTGCTAAGCTCTGTGTCCCTGCCCCTGTTCCCCCAGGCCTGAGAGGCATCTGTCCCACCTTTTTCCCTGAGAAGGACTTGGTGAGGGCACTGCCCAGGACGTCATTGGTGATGAATGAGGCCTCAGCGTCCAGTGTGCTGATGCCCTGGGGCTCGAAGATGTCTGCCTCGATCTGAAATGGCCACAGGAAAGGACATGTTACTCAGTGACAGTGCGGAGGCCAACCTGCAGGACAAGGCCAAAGGGAAGGAGATGGGTCAGTGATGGTGCAGGGACCAGCTTTTAGGACAACTCTGTGGCAGCCACGCCTGGTGTCTCCCACCAAGAAAATGACCAAAAGGGCCTGCCGATGGTATTCTGACCCCAAAGCTTTCCCACCACCTGCCTGATGGTGTCCGATTTCCACCACTAAATCCTTTTCTTTGAGTTTCGTATCTCATGTAGGTAACGCACCCACATAACATGTTACTGGCTATCCAGAGACACTGTGATGTCCCCAAGGGCCCAGCACCCAAGGATCCGGGTGGGCACAGCCCAGTCTCCTGTCCCTGTCCCTGGTGCTGGGGCCAGAACCGTTGTCATTTCCCAAGCTTCCTCAGCCCATGCGGAGGCCTGGGCCTGCGGTCTTAGCCCTGCTCCGAGCTCCGCCCCAGAGGCCCTTCCCCAAGCCCCGCCCCCGTCCCGCCCCTGTCCCGCCACCTTCCGAGCTTCAGCAGGGCCCGCAGAGGCGCGTGATTACCTCGAAGTTCCTGACCAGTTGTTTGGGCTGGACCTTAAGGTACATCTCGTACTTGCCCTTGTGCCTCTTCAGCAGCTCTTCGTAGGTGAGCTCAAACGTGACCTTGCTGCCCGCGGCCACATTGACTGACACCGTGAATTTCTCCAACTTCCGCCCAGAGGCCCTGCGTGGGGCGCAAGACAATGATGCCCACAGGCTGCACAGCCCCACCTGTCCTGGGCCTTGGGTTCAACCCCTTGGGGGAGACACCTACCCACTCTAAGCCTTGGTTGCCTCAACTTCAAAATGGGATAATGTGAGAATTTTGGGCACATTTTGCAATGATAATCATAACTCCTGCTGCTGTTGTTTGCATCCCTTGCAGACCAGGCATTCTCCCCAAAACCTCCCCAAAAGCCTGGGGGTCCCCACTTACTTGACCAAGCCAGCTGTCTGGCCCTGGGACACAGCCTTTTCATACTGTTTCTTGGCAACTTCCTTCTCCTTGACATTCCCAGGGTAGGTAACACCATCGATGGTCCTGCAGGGAAAGAGAGTTGGGGGAGCTTGTGCTGGGCCAGACTCCCCCCAGAGCCCAGAGCCGGAAGCCTGAGAGCACCCACAGGGTGAAGTTGGTGATGAAGGCTGTCTTGGGCAGCTCCACATCAAAGGAAACCTCTTTGGCGGCATCTGCCCGGTTGACGGCTCTCGTGGTGACGATGTTGTGAGCAAAGCGGGAGGTCACCTTGCAGCTGATCTTGGTGCTGTAGACCTCAATGCCATCAACCACCTGCGGGAGAGGGGACGGCAGTCAGCAGTGGTGGCCAACCTGGACTGCAGGGAAGCCAGGTCTTCAACATGGCTACTCCTGTTCCAAGCTCCTTTCACAGCTTGCAAAGGCCCTGCCTGGTAAGTGGCCCCTCCACTGTCCCAGTCACTCGTGTTGGAAGCCCAGGTGGCCTCCTCCATCCCCATGTTCAGTTGGCCACCATTTTGTGATGGGAGCCCGGGCAGTCCCGATGCCTTGCGGCACGTACCGGCCTTGCTGAGTGCCTCTCTGCTCTCAGAGACCAGGGGCTTCTCGGAGGCCGGAGGCCATGTCTGACTCAGCCTTTGTTTCTCCCTATTCACTGTGCCCCCCAAGTTCCTTAGCTCAGTCTGACTTGTTGCTCAGCAGCAAGAAGTCACTTAGGGAGGGGAGTTTTGCACCATGAAAAGGAAATTCATGTTGTGCCAAGAGGAGAGGGGAGGGGAAGGGAGCGAGGGAGGGAGAGGGGAGGGGTCCTGCTCTGCCTCCTTAACCCTGTAATTGGTTCCCACGCAGCTTGCAGCCAGTGAGACCTTGTAAAGAAACAAATGTGACGCTCTCGCCCTCCCCCTTAAAACCTCCCATGCTGCCCGTCGCCCTGAGGACGGTGCTTCCAGTGACTCCGAGGTCCTCCAGGCAGGTCCTGCCTCCTCCTCTCAAGGTGCTCCAGCCAGGCCAGGTCTCCGCTCGTCTGCCCCAGTGGGGTCAGTGACCTGTTTAGCTCTTCCTATTCACCTTTCACACTTTCGTTTAGGAAGATCACGCTCCACCCTCTCACTGTGTCCTTTGGAAAGTGCCCGCTTCTACCTTTCGAATGGGCACTTATTTCCGGCGCTGAGGGGAATTCATGGGGCAGGCCTTCACGGCCCCAGTATCCTCTTTCCCAGGGCTTTCGGTGGACTGAGGGAGATTCTAGGGAGACATCTGGGTTAAACATGGATATAAGGATGATTCGTGAGGGTGTGATGAGGCCATTCACTGTGTGTTCCCAGCCCAGCCTAGTGGCCACAACTGCTTGGTAAGTGTTTGTGGAAGGAAGGACTGGTGGAAGGGCTGTCCTGGGCTGCACCTGGTGTGGTCCAAGAGGGCATGGTTCTGTAGCACTCTTTCCTGGGGGTCTTGAGTCACGTGGGGGTCTGCCAGGGCAGGGGGCTGTGAGCTGTTTGCCAGCTGTGTGGGCCTGCTGTTACGGCCCACCTCTTTAGCTGTTGGGCAACCAGCTCCATCTTGCCCTACTTTACCCCACCCTATCCCTGGCGAAAGTCCTCACCCCTTCCAGGAGGCTCCGTTTCTGCAAAAGCAAAGACAAACACTGGGGTCAAGCCAGGGCCAAGGTCACTGTGGCAGGGGTGCAGGTTCTGGGCTGAGGCCAAGATTCAGTGGTGACCCTCCCCCGCACACACCTTGGAGGGCCTTTGGACATAAGACCCACCCGGAGCCACATGACAGAGTAGGAAGTGCTCTGAATAGATGGGGAAACTGAGACCCAGAGGGGGCAGGTCTCCAGGCTACCCAAGGGAGCTGGGCAGGGAGAACTGAGCCTGGAGCTCCTCCCCTGCCCCACATGCCCTTACTCACTCTGCCTTTCCCCACACCCAGGTCCATGAGGTCCCCTCACAGAGCACCCCGCCACCGCTGCACACCACAGGGCTCAGCTCGGCCCTTCTTAGAGGCCTCTGCCCTTTTCCCAGATGTGGACCTTTCTGTCCCCTCAGTGAGGCGAGCAGTTCAAGGAGCATCACCCATTTGACAGGTGGGGAAGAAACAGAGGCCAAGGGAGACTTCAGAGCCTCCCCAGGATTAAACGACAAGTTTGGAGCCCAGTTCTCCCAACATCCGGCCCTGTCCACTGCAGCTCATTGCCCTGCCCTCTACCTCCCCCTCACCCATGCAAAGGACCGCTCAGGCCGGTGGTACCTCTGTCCACGTATCCGGCCCAGATGGTGAAGAAGGGACAGACTTACCTCAAGCAGCCGCGAGTGGCTTCTCGGGAAGCCAAAGGCCACTGAGCCGGAGAGCAGGGCCAAGATGAGGCAGGGCCACCAAGCAGACGCCATCTCTGAGCACACAGGCCTGGCTCACACCCTTTATACGAACCAGCTGACTGGTAGGGTCAGGGACCTGCAGCTCAGGGCGGGAGGAGCGGAGGCGGAGGCTGTCCGGGAAGCTGCGGCGTGGGTGGAGTAACGGTCCGGATCTGCCTGTACCAAGGTGGGTTGTCAACAACGCTGGGACTTTACTCCCAGGGGCTGGGGGACGCAAAGGCTCTGGGGAAAGCAGAAGCTGTGTGTGAGCCCTGTGACTCCCTGGGTGAGGACCACAGCGACAAGGTATGGAGTCGCATTTGGAGCAAACAGCATCTCTCAGCATTGTTGCCTCTCACCCGCACCACTGACAGGCCTCTGGAGCGCAGCCACCTTCTTCTCAAGGCCGCCAGGGCACAAAACCGGATCGTCATCCTAAGCCTCCAATCTTCACGGCTGAAGCCCTTGCTCATTGTCCTTCTATGTTTCTCGTGGCCCCAGAAAAGGCAACCCCCCAGTCCAGAGGCCCGGCTCTCTCTGCGGGCTGCCTCCAACTCACTTTTCCAAACTTCCTCTCCTCCCACTAGCATGCCCTCCCCTTCTCTGCACATTGCATCTCTCATCTCTGCCAGCCCCAGTGCCCTCCTCCGGAAGCCTCCCTTTTTCACCCCTGGCTGGCCACAGACAGCCGTGCTCCGTCATTACCCTGTTCTTAGGTTTGCATGTGCAGGACTGATCACCACCTCTAGCCTCCAGGCTCTTGGAGGGCCAGGCCATGTCATATTTATGCCTGAGTTCCCAGGGCCTGAGCAGTGACTCCGCTGCCCTGGACCTTTTGAAGAGTCATTTCCCTAAAGTCTCCAGTGAGGCTGAAGTGCCGGCCTCCAGGACCATGGAAGCTTCAGCAGCAGGGGCTGGTCCCCTCCCAGTGGGGAATGAGACCTCCTGGACCACACCAGGGCCCTGCCAGCCCCTGGACCTTCCAGAGTGACAGCCATGTGCTTGCCAAACTCATGCTCTTCTGAGCAAAGTGACCCAGTGACCCTCCCACTCAGTGGAGTTGGGACTAAATGGAGTTGGTGAGGATGCCTGGGCACAGGGCGGTGACTTTGTGGACTGCACCTTGGCCTTGGCGGGAAGCTGTGCACCTGACTGTGAGAAGTCCTGAGAGAGCTGGCTGCTGGGAACAGAAAAACAACAAGAAACCCCCTTATCTCTTAAAAGAACAATTTTGAGGTGCTCAAGAGGCTCCTGAGGGACAGCTGGGGGTTTGGAGGGACCTGGAGTCGTCATGAAGAATTTGGAATTAGATAGGATCCAAGAGATCTTCAGTCTCACCTGTTTCCTTTTTCGGGGAGGGGGAAATGAAGCCCCAGTTGGGCAGTCTTGCTCAGAGTGACGAGCCAGCTGGCAGCCCATGGCCCTCCCTCGAGAAGCCCAGAATACCCCAGACAACAGGTCGCTGTCTGAAACGCCATTGGCTGCCCCCTCCGCGGCCTGTCCCTGAGGGCTCTGTGTTTCCTGGGCCTGGAGCAGCGGCAGAACTGACTCTGAATTTGTGTTATCGATCTGGGCCCCCGTGAGCCTCATTTGGAGTGGGAACTGAACAGAAGCCCGCAGAGAGAAAGCAGAAATCTTTCGGAAAGGGGTGAATGGAGGCCATCAACTTTCACCTGAAGGGCCAGCAGCTCCCCAAAGTGTCGGTTCAGGTTCGCCTCCCCGCACCCTTTGAGATTGCACTTTAACTGGGCCCAAGGCAAAGTCGAAGGAAGGAAGGAACCCCGATGATGTGTTCCAGGGATCAGCATGAGGAGCCGCTGGGCTGCCATTTCCAGACCCCTGAAATCACAGCTTCTGAGCGGTGGCTGTCTCCGCCTTTGAGAAGTATTATCTCCCTGTCAGAGGCTGTAAACCCCCCACGGGAAAATGAACTGAGGGTGGAGCCCAGAAACTGCCTCCCAAGGCCCTGACCCCAGTGGGTGCAGCCTCCAGCCACTGATAGCACTTCTTCAGGATCCCGAGTCCACATGCAGTTCATGTTCCTTTCATACACTCATTTTAAGTGATACTTTGTAATATCTAGAGTCAAATCCCAAGAGGCTTTGGCCATCAGTTACCTTGCCTGACTGGAGTATTGACATGGGGGTAGTTAAGCACTCAGATGCTGACACCAGAGAGCACGGGTTCGAATCCCAGCTCTGCTGCTTACAAGAGGAGTGATTTTGGACAAATTACCTAACCTCAGTTTCCTTAGTTGTAAGTGGGTGTGACAGAAGTCTCCCCTGGCACTGCTGGAAGCATATATTTAGCTAATTCGGCTAAGGCCCTTAGAAGAGTGCCTGGCTACAGGAAGCACTGGGGCAGCTGTGGCTGTTGCTGCTCACTCGTGTACACGCTGCCAGAGTGTCATCTGGTCCTCGAACCTGTGGGAGGAGCTGTGCAGAGGTGTGCTCAGGGCATTCAGAGTGCGTGGGGCAGGCCGAGGCGGAGAGCAGGGTGGGGGGGCGGGCGAACTGATGGGGGCTTCCTCGTGGCCTCCAGGTCTGCTGTGACCCCTGAGCCATTCTGCGGGGCAGCATCTCGGGTTGCCTCCCCACCACCCTCCCTTCCGAAGAGCAGCCAGCCTGGGAGGGACATAGCCTGTCTTTAATGGAAGTCATGGGTGCTTTGACAGAGGAGACCCCTTGGACAGAAAGGAGTGGCCTGGGCAGCAGGTCAGGATGCTGTCCTCCAAGGCAGGACAGGCGTGCCGGCTGCGGAACTCAGAAGATGTCAGGGACGATGTAGTCGGTGTGGACGCCATCGATCAGCCCAGCCCCGTTGTTGTGCACGAACCAGCAGGCCACCTCCGCTCCACGCCGGGGGTCCTTACTGTAGTCTTTCTGCAAGCCTCTGGGGAGAGACAAGTTAACTGGGGTCACGTTTTGGACCCAGCAGGGTGCACCTCCCAGGAAGCCCATCCCACCCTTGTGATACCAGGAGGAAGGCCTGGATCAGCGACAGGCAATACCGAGGGCCGAGATGCTAGGAGAGCAGCCCACCCACCTGGTGACCGTAAACTGATGGTTCTTCACCACCATTGTGGCATCTGTCTTTGTGGGGTCGGAGCCTGGGTGGAGGTCGGACACTTTATAATCAAAGGGGTGAAAGAATTGTCCTGGAAAGGCACATTGGAGGCAGCAGTTACGGAGGGTGGGGGGAGATTTGCTCATGCCTTGCACTCAGTAGGTGCTCACTGGAGGTTTAGAGTCCCTCGAACTTATTTTCCCCAGGGCTTGACTCTTTCCGATACAGTCACCGAAGCCACTCATTTAGTTCACCTGCTATAGAGAAGCAGATAATATTGTCAGGTGGTTGGTTATACCTCCTGTCATTTGGGGCCAATTTCAAAGAAGTGTGGCTGGGAGAGAGGTTGGATGGGTAGGGGCGCACAGAGAACGGCATCTGCAGGAGGCCACGAGGGGAAGCGGTGCGGCGATGACCCACCCCGCCCAGGAGGTCTCCGGGAGCCCACTGGGCCTTTCCGTTTGCTCCCAGGCTTACCCACACTTTAGTTTCACTGTGTGTTTGACCGCAGCCTTTTTGAGGGACAAGACCCTCACCAGGACAAACCCTCTTTGGATCACTATGCCTTGGAGGCCATGTCGGAGGTGGGCCTGTCCGGATGCCCAGCTGCAGAGCTGGCCAGTCCACTGGCTTCAGTGCCCCACCCCCACAGCGCTGCCCGCCTGATTGGCCGTACCCAGCAGCCCATGTGTCCGAGCTGACATCTGGTGACTGTCCAGCACGTAGAAGCCCAGGAAGTCCCGCTGGATGGCACTCCCCTTCCACACCCGGTGCAAGACGACCTCGAAGGTGCCTCCGTCCTCCACAGACACCACCAGGTTCCTCTTCCTGTTGATGGTCACCACCACCCTGCAGGGCAGGTGGCCATGGGGACACTCGTGGCTGCACTGCACCCCTCTACATTTAGCTGCTCTTGTGCTCTGGGACCCAGCTCCTTGATCCCCGACCCTCACCCCCAGATGATTGGGCATCACCTGCTCTAGGCTTCTTCCCACCTGTTGCTATTAAATATGGAGCCCTTAAATGTGCTAGGACCTGTGTGAAGCCTTCCTTGAAAACTGCATCATTCAGTTCTCACTCTGATCCTGTGAGGACCAAGGCTCAGAGAGGTGAAGTAACTTGCTCAAGGTCACACAGCTATAAGCAGCAGAGCCTTGGACTCCAGCTTGTCTAATACCAGGGTCTGTGTTCTCTGACTCCACACATCACCTATGTTCTCCACACCAGACCCTGCCCACCTCTTCCGGTAGCTCGCTGCCCAGCACTGGGCTCTGCCACTCAGAGGAGCTTGTTGAATGAAGGAAGGAATGAATGAAGGAACAAACAAAGACAAGGTATGCTAAGACAGGTGCTGAAAGAGAAGGCCAGAGAATTCCAGCGTTCAGCAGAGAAAGAGACTAGAAGGGCTTTGGGAAGAGGTGGCCAGCTGTGTTTGGCAGAGGTGGGGTGGACTGTATAGGCATCCAGAACACGCGTCCAGAAATGGAGGGAAATGGGGTGGTCCGCAGAGTTCTAAATGTCTGCGCAGCTTACCTGGAGGCCACATTAACGTCACTCACTGGCATGGCTCAGGGGACAAGGGCCCAGCAGGCCCAGGCAGCAGAGCTGGCTCTGGGGCTTCTGTCTGGGCCCCCACCACACTACCCCTGCCTCCCTGCCCAGGCCCCAGGCCCCAGGCCCAGCCCAGTTACTCGTCTTGCCGCAGCGAAGCCTGGTCCTTCCAGGAGAACACGGGCCCGCCTGAGCCAGGGTTCAGTGTGATGTTCTGAGGAGTCACTTCCAGCTGAAAGCCTGATGCGGGATTTGCGATCCCCAGGCGTCCAAAGTACGTGCCCTCATGCTGCCCAGGGCTCCTGGCCTGGTCGCCAATGAGCTGCCCGTTCACCGAGAAGCCTGCAGCGGGGTAAGTGGCCATCCAGGTCAGGGAGGGGCCAGCTCTCGCTGGACACCCAGCCTGCCTTTGCTCGTGCCTTCTGCCCAGGAGGTCCCTGCACCCACCCATGGCAGGCCACCTTTAAGGGTCTTACCTCCCAAGGGGAGCCTTCAGGACAGGTTCAGGCTGTACGCAACACTCCCTCCCCTTCCCCCCACCCGCCATGCTGCCTATCCAGTGTGTAGTTCTTGGGTCTGGGCTCTGAAAGAGGTTTTCCAGGACTTGGCCTGCTCCCTCTCTGTGACCCCAGTCCCTGACACAGGGCAGCTCACAGTAGGTGCTGTAGACACATTTTTGGGGCCCCTCCCCAGGGGCCTTCTCTGACCTGAGCAGCCAAAAAGCCCTTCCTCGTCTTCACTGTCCTAACTCAGCTGGTCTCGTGCTCAAAAATTGTCATCTAAGAATTTGTTTGCTTGTTTGTCTCCTCTAAACCCCGTGAGAGCAGGGCCTTTGTCTCAGTTTCCTCTGCGTCCCTGCCCCTAGTCTGTGCTCAACGAACTCTTGCAGTTGGGCTGACCGGACTGGGAGGGCAGAGCAACTGAGATACAGAGGAAGTCTGTATCTCCCATCCCCCGAGCTCTGCTGGGGAGACGAACTCTGGAGTCCCTGAGCCATGCTGGGGAGAAAGGCAGGGCAGGATGGCTACATACTTTGCAGGACTCAGTAAAAAATGAAAATGTTTAGAAATTGTTAAGAATTTTGGCCCTGGCCAGGTAGCTCAGTTGGCTAGAGTGTTGCCCCGATATGTCAAGATTGAGGGTTTGATCCCCCATCAGGGCACATACAAGAGGCAACAAGCGAATGCATAAGTAAGTGAAACAACAAATCAATGTCTCTCTCTCTTTCTCCCTTTCTCCTTCTCTCTCCCTCTCAAATCAATCAATACAAAATAAATAAAAATTGTTAAGAATTTCAAGAGCAACAGGAGACCGTCAGACTGAGCCTGGGCCCTCCTAACCACAGGGTCCGAGGGCCTGCGTGGGTCCCGCCCATGAAGCAGGCCCTGCACAGGGCCTCCGCAGGTGGATGGGACAAGAAAAAGGCAAGTCGAGGCCAGCCAGGTGACCTCAGGGGCACGGGGTGTAGGCAGTGGAGGCCCCAGACACTGTCCTGTCCATGGCAGAACGCAGAGGGCAGAGGAACCCAGGCCCCGCCCCGTCTGGCAGGGGGTGTGACGTCACTGTCACCGTACCTGTGTTGGGGTCCTGCACCAGACTCAGGACCACGCCAGGCTCTTCATTGATGTTGAAGCACAGGGTGTCCTCTTTCTGGGGCACATGGATGATGAAGTGGGGGTCAGTGTCCACTGGGGGGACAGCATGGCGTCCATTAGACTGGGCATTGGGCAGATGGAGCCAGCCAGGGGCAAGGGTGCAATAGGCAGCAGTGACCCTCAGCCCCCCCGCCGAGGACTCACCACCAGTTACTGGGATTAGCGGCTCCCGGACACTGGAGTTGGTTTTCGTCGGATGAAGCGGTGGCTGCTCAGTCGACAGCACGAACGCTGGCGCACGGGAGTGAACAGCACTTAGAAGGAAGGCGGCTGGGCTTCCCTGGAGCTGCCGGCTCCTCTTCCTAGGCCCCTTCCACCCCCAGGCCCCAGGGAGCAGAAATGCACACAGAACCCTTGATGCCTCTCGGAAGGTGGGAAGAGACATTCGGCCTAGTGCAGTGGGCCGACCCACTCTGTCTCCACCCGTGGGGACCTGGGTGGGCTGGTGGCAGAAGGGTGGAGGAGGCCGGGCCTACATCAGGGTTCTGCCTGAGGATTCCCAGTGAGAGGCAGTGAGGAGAGCTGGAGCAGAGGAAGGAAGCCCTAGGCTGTTGTTCCCTCAACAGGCAAAACCTAAGGGCTTCGCTCCAGGCTGAAGGCACAGTGACATGCAGAGCAAAGAAGCAGAGATGAGTGTCATCGAGGTGGCTGTCACTTACATGATCTTTTTCCCACCATCTCTGTGGAGGACAATGACAGTGTCACTCTTGCTGCCCCACACAAAAGGCACGTACACCTCATTGTCTAAGTGCACCCCAGGCCCCCAGGTCCATGAGGCCTGGGCCAGCCCTCCTCCTGGGGGTCCCAGCCCACCCAGGGGCCCAGGCCTCCTCACGGACACGTTCTCACACAAGGGTCCCCCTGGAGGCCAGCGTGGGGCTCAGGATATGCAACTCCCCCACCCCTACACACACGGGAGGCAGCGACTCGTTTGTGGGAAAGCGGGCGAGGGCATCGTGGGGAAGGAGAGCCGTGAGGGCCAGAGGCAGGGAGATGGGGTGGGGAGCTGCCAGCAGGAGTGCATGCCACTTGCCTAGCTGCTAAAATCCCCGTGAGAAAACCAACTTGATTTAAAGACTCACCCAAGGGCAGAGACCCTGGAGGGAGAGAAGGGAAGGAGAATTAAAGTCCAGGAGGCTTTTGGCCCTCAGAAGCCTCCCGGAGGCCCATAGCTTCCCCCTCTGCAGAGGCCATACCCTCCGGCGGCTTGTCAATGACAGGCTCCAGGCCCTCTGGGCCTGTCAGGCCCTTCACGGTCATGGAAGTCAGGGGGGTCACAAACTGATAGGTCAGTGCCATCTGCAGGGCCTTGGCCGACAGGTTGGCCTTCTCCTGCCCCTCCAACTTCGTCCTAGGAGACAGACACCTGCTCCAAGCCCTGCAGCTTGGTGACAATGACTTGTACTCATCCTTTCACTCATTTGTTCACTCACTCATTCATCAAACATGCATTGAAGCCCTGGCTGGCGTAGCTCAGTGGATTGAGCGTGGGCTGGGAACCAAAGGGTCCCAGTTTGATTCCCAGTCAGGGCACATGCATGGGTTGCAGGCCAGGTCCCCAGTGAGGGCCATGTGAGAGGCAACCATACATTGCTGTTTCTCTCCCTCTTTCTCCCTCCCTTCCCCTCTCTCTAAAAATAAATAAATAAAAATTCCCCTGGACATTGTGAGGATAAAATGAGTGTATATGGACACAGCAGCTCCACAGTAAAGGGCGGCCTCCCCCACAGCAGCTCAGCAGGGGCCAAGTGTGCTGTCCTGTGGCCCCAGCGGGCCCTGCCCACACTATTGACTGACAGGTTGATATGAGCTCAGTGAGCAAAGCAGGACAGTGAGTCTGAGGCTGAGGGGTGCTCTGGGGTGGACAGTGCCTGCTGGGCAGCCGCAGGGGTCGGCTATACCGCTTGGCCAGCAGCTCCTGGATGGTGAGATAGGCCCAGAGACGTTCAACATGGTTCTCCAGCATGTGCCCCCGCTCTCGGAGCAGCTTCTTCATCTCTTCCTCATCCACCAGGCAGGTTGTCTTGAATTCTTGGCCCCCCTGAGGGTTGTGATGGGGAGACAGACTGTGGGCTGCTCGGGGCACAACCACTGGCTGGTGTTCAAGGCTCCAAGGGGCCCCGCCCTTCTCTGGTCTCTGCAGCTTCTTTCTCAGCAGCCCCCTTTCCTAAGCCTGCTCCTGTCATCTCCATCCGCCCGTTCCTTCCACAAAAGCTTGCTGAGCATCCTCTGTGAGCCAAGTTGGCCTGGGCCCTGGGCATCTCAGAGAGAGGAGAACCAGGCCCTGATCCACGGAATCAGTCTCTTTCAGGGATACCAGCACGCACTGGACTGCTTCTGCCACGTAGCTGTTTCCTCCACGCCCTGCTCCTCCAAACACCCGCCATGTCCCTGGTGGGCCACACCATTCACCCTGCCACAGCACACAGGTGCGCCTTCTCTCCCCAGCCACCCAGCTTCCTAAGGGCGCCCCAGGCACTGGGCACTGCATAACCTTATTATGTGGATTATTCCATTTACTCCACACGGCTCTTCAATATAGTGTTACCCCTATGGTACAGAAAGGAAACAGACCTAGAGAGCTGGGCCCATTTGCTCAAGGTCACCCAGCTGGTCAGGGTGGAGCCAGGGTCCAACTCAGCTCTGCTCACTCAAAGCCTGAGCTCTGCGCCCTCAACAACGCTGCAGGGATCGAGTCCACACCCTGTAGGGCAGGGGCCGGGTCTCGCACACCGACCCCCAACATGCACAGGAACACATGGCATAAAGCCGGGTGCACAGGTGTTCAGCAAATGGTGTTCAAGTAAGAAGAAAGAGGCTGGCCTCTTGCTCTCTCACGCCTTGAGGGGAATCGTGTGAGGAGTAACAGGTCGTCCATTTTGGGCCAAGGCACTACAATTAATCAAGGCCCTGTTCACTCCATCCCATCCCGTCCCTCGGTCACCTGCATACAGGAAGGTTCTGGCCTGGGGTGTGTGTGGCACAGTGCGAGGGTGGGGACATTGCTCTGGGGAAAGAGAGGCCGCTTGGCGGGGCGGGAATGGGGAACTGTGTAGTTTTGGAGCCTCTGGCTACTGCCCAGCCTCTCCACCTTATGCAGCCCACTATTTACCCCGTGGGCCCGCACGTCAGCCTTGAAGCTGCTCAGTTTGTGGTCAGCGATGCGCCCAGCCACCACAATCTCCGAACCTTCGTAGTACTGTTTATGGCTGTGCTGGGTCAGGGCGGAGACGGCGTCCTGCGGGTATTGCAACTCCACATCCACCAGCAGGGGTTTGGCTACCTGGTCATAGAAACCCTGCAGGGGTGGGAGGTGCAGTTTCAGAACTCATGGGTTGCCCTGGGCACCCAATGGGAAACCCACTCACAAAGTGTGGTGTTGGGATCCACACTTTATAGAAGGAATCAGAGGCTCAGAAGGGTTAAGTAACTGGCTCGAGGCACATAGCTAATTTGAACCTATGCCACAGCTTTATCTACTCTAGGCTGATGGGCAAATGGCTGCCAAGGCGGGGCTCCCCGTGAGCTGCCATTGCTGGCACACTGGGGGGTGGGGTAGGGGAAGGAGGAGACCTGTAGCTGCTGGGTAGCATCATGGTCCTCATAGATTCTCTGGGCCCGTCCATTGTTCTCCATGGACATGACCTCCAGGAAACTGAAGTCCACATTATGGCCAAAGCCCAAGTTGTAGAGTGGGAACTTGCCCCTGATAGCATCACGGACATTCTTGAGGATCTGGGAACGGTCCGTCACCCCTGCAATCACATACCCAGGCAATGACTGGATACTAGCTCACAGGCGTGGAGCACCAGAGCACTTTGGGCACACTCCCTGGAGGCCAAGCCTAGAATCTTAGAGGGGTTTGACTTCCTACAGGGCATCTTTGCGGCAACGCCTCCTGCTGGCTAATCTTGGAACTGCAACAACTGCTAAGAGCCCCTTGCCTATCTACATGGATCCATCACAAGCAGATCTGATTCTCCTCTGAACCCTCCCATGGCTCCTTGCTGTGACCTGTGAGGCCCTGCTGACCTTTCCACCCTTGTTTCCCCTATTCTCATATGTCTGCAGTTCCCGGCAAGCCCTGCCAGTGCACACCATGTTTTGCTTAAGCTGCTCCCTCTGCCAGGTATCCCCTCCTGCTTCTCCTCTCCCCTTTCTGGACCGAGCTCAGCAGTCACCTCCTCCAGGAGGCTTTCTCAGAACGTTTTTGGGCCAGGTGCCCTTCGTTTGTGGTCCTGCAGCCTCCTGGCACCCTGTTTTTTCAGGGTCCTCCACAGAGCTTCTGCTCCTGAGTCTGCCTCTCCCATGGACCCTGGGATCCTCAAGGACAGAGACATGTCTTATTCTCCTGGTATCTCTTCTTAGTCCCTAGCCCTGTGCTTGGCACACAGTCGGTGCTGAATATGTAGTTCATTAAACTCAACCTAGGAATCCTGTTCATCCTCCTGGGCCATGTGCAATGCTGTGTCATGGAGAAACTTCCCCCAATCTTCCAGCTCAAGACAAAAGTGTGCCTTGGAGCTCCTCCAGACTCTACTGTGTGAACTCCATTTTTAGATGAGTGTTTGTCTTTGCCCCTCGCCTTTTGAATCCCCAACAGTCCCCCCAGTGCTTGGCTTTCCAAGTGCAGCTTGAATGCCTTCAGTAATGTAGAGATCAGTACCTCCCAAGGTAGCCCTCGAGATGCTTACCCTCTGTGGGCTCGCCATCTGTCAACATGATGAGAATTGGGGCATGGTTGGTGAGTCCTGACATGCTCCTCTGAGCTTCATTCAAGATCTGAATTCCCCGGAGCAAACCTCCATTCAGGTTTGTGGCTGCGGAGGAGAGAAGGCAGACCAGTGTATGCTCTCATCCTTAAGGGAGAGAGACAACACCAAGGCGGCCTGAGACACCTGCCCTTACACCCAGCCAGGTGGAAGCGGCGCACGAAGTCCTGAGCCGCGTGTAGATTGGCGGCGGATGCCGGCACCAATGCGCCCCTCCACGACTGCACTTCGGACCCAAAGAGCACCAGGTCAAAGTAGTCCCCTGGCTGCATGTCCCCCAGGATCTTAAGGAGTGCCTCCTTGGTCTGCAAAGACAGGACAGTCAGCGGAGGGACAGAGCCCCAGGATAGCAGCTTCTGTCAGGTCCAGATACCCACTTCAAAGGCCCCCAGAGCAGAGGTACATGGTGGACAAGCAGGAGGGGATGGTCAGGTGGTGTAAGGAGAGGAGCATCCTGCAGGGCCCTGGAGTTGGTTAGGTGGGGAGAGAATGGTACCAGTGTGGGAAGAAGAAATGACTGGGAGTTCGAGGGGAGTGGGATTCAGAAAGGGAACCCAGGGGCTGAGTTCCTAACACTCTGCTCATCCTTCCCTGGCCGGGTGACTCAGTTGGTTAGAGAGTCGTCCTGATACGCCAAGGCTGCAGGTTCGATCTCCGGTCAGGGCACACACAAGAAGAAATCAATGAATGCATAAATAAGTAGAATAACAAATCAATGTTTCTCTCTCTCTCTAAAAATTGATTTAAAAACCTCTTCTCGCCCAACCGTGCTTCCATTATACCATAGACAAGACACTTTAGAGCACAGTGAGCTACGGCTGTGGCCCTGATGCAAGATGTCAGCCCATGAGCTCCCGTAATTATCCCCGGGTTCCATCTTCCAAGCTCTTCCTCACTGATTACCCCTGAGCCTGTAGGCACTATTATTCCATTTTGCCACTGAGGAGAAGTGAATGCTCTTGCCCACAGTTGCACAGGGAGGAAGTGGCTGATTCCAGAACCCCCAACCGCTAGAATTTCCTGTTAAGTCGCTCTACCTCTGATCAGGAGCAGAAATCCGAAACCCAGGCCCCAGCAAAACCAGCATGGCATGGGCGACAGGGCTGAAGAAGCTTCGATGGGTGAATTGTTTAAAGGCACGGTTTACCTGCTTCACTTTCTCGCCTTCCATGGAGCTGCTGATGTCAATCACAAAAACCAGGTTCTTGTTCATGTTCGTCAAGTTTTGGGGGGCAAAGAAGTGGGCAAAGTGGTTATTGGCGACCTGAAACACAAAGGAACAAGTGAGGCCTCTCTCACAAGCGCCCACCCTCTGCCCACCCTCTGAGTTTGGGGCCAGAAGCACTGGGCTCACCAGGAGGTCGCAGGACTTGTCTCGATTGACATCGTAGCTCACCCTGAACTCCCCGTCCACCAAGGTGGCGGAGCACGTCGGGCAGGATTGCTGCTGGCCCACAGTGGGGCGGAAGAGCACGTGGCCCTGGAACCAGCAAGGGCGTGTGGCATTACTGGTTTGTGCAGGCATAGTAAGATGTTTGCAAAGATGACAACATGAGGGGTGTGTGTGTGTGTGTGTGTGTGTGTGTGTGTGTTACGTGGGCACAGAAATAAGTCGGGTGGGCCTCACCCAGCTGCTGAGAGTAGTAACACCTGTGGATAGTAGGGGAGCAACCTATTTCTTTGCTTATATGCTTCTGAATCTTTGGGATTTTCTTTAATAAGCATCGCCGCTTTGGGTACAAAACAACAGCAGTGTGCCGGTATGAGAGCCTCAGTCAGCTCAAACTCCAGAGTAAAGAGGCAAGGCTATAGCGCTGTGCTGGCAAATAGAACGGCCTGGGGAGTCAGCGCGGGCCTGGAAGGGAGGGCGGGGAGCGGGAGCCGGGGTCTGACCTGATTCAGTGCTGATGCTCAGAGAAATGGGGGATGGCTTTGACTTACTACTTTTCTATATTTCTGTACGTCACACATTTTCTTTAAGACTTTTTTATTTTTACTTTTTGTTTGTTTGCCATAAAAATAAGATATGCTCGTCAAAGAAACTTGAGAAGAATTGTCAGGAAGACAAAGTCCCGCCCCTTGGCCCCCCGCGGAAAGCAGGCACAGGTGCTACCACTCTGGGTGTCGGGGTTTGTTTAGAGGGAACCCTCCCCAAGCTGTGAGAAACATTTCTTTTAAATGAATTGCTATGAGTCACTGCAAATGTTAGGTGAGATCTAAAGGGCTGGCTCCCGGCGCCAGTTGAGGACAAGTTAGGAAGCAGGGCACTGGCTGGCCATCACCCACCCACACGCCACACTCCTCCAGGCCTGGGGAGGCCACAGGCAGCAGGCTTCTGGGATTCCTGCAAGTGGGTGACAAGTGACAAGTGGCAAGTGGCTGGGGAGGCCAAAGGCCTGTTCAAACCTAATTGTGTTTCCAAGAACGCCGGAGCTTGGAATCCTAACCTCAACAGCATCTGACATTTGCTCATGCGCCCCGAGTGCTTTCCTATAGGTGTGAGACAGGCAAAGAGGAAACTGAGCTTCATGAAAGCCAGTAACGCACCCCAGACCACACAGCCGATGTGGACGCCTTCCCTAGCCTCAGCATGCAATTGTTTGCTAAGTTGCTCTGAAAACCAGGAGTGCCAAGTTCCCCTGGGGTACCAACCAGAAAACACCTACCTCTCTCACCCCTGTGAAAGCCTGAAGCCCCTCCCTGGGTCCCAGGCCAAGCTTGGACACTCCATAAGGGTGGAGCCAGGCGGAGACGTCCTGGGGGGCCTGCCAACCCCCCAGCCGTTTCACACACCTGTTTGCCTGAGAAGGACTTCTTGATGAGTTGAGTCGCTAGTTCCTTGGGTAGGAAGGAGGCCTGGGCGTCCAGCTTGCTGATCCCTTGGGGCTCAAAGATGTCCACGTCAATCTGCATCATTGAAGCAATTCTTGCACCAAGGCTCTCATTTGGGCCATCATCAAATCTCAGCCAAGAGCCAACATGTGTCTTGGCCACCTACTGTGTGCAGTGTCCGCCCAGCCCTCAGCAAAGGGCCTGGCAAGTTATAGGCACTCCAAAAACATTCTCCAAATGAAGATGTGCAGGCTTGCACCCCTTAACTCGGCCACCACTGAGGTGCCAGAGACGGTCACAGTCCCTGAGGCTGCCCAGGACTTTCCGGTTTACAGACTGCCTGGACATTTATTATCTCTTGTCTTCCTTGCAGCAGTCTTGGGACACACAGGAACCCTCATAAACAGAGAAGCAAGCCGAGGCTCAGAGAGGAGGAGGTTAGAAGGTTCAGGAAGCCTGCCCACGGAGAGACCATCAGAGTCCACCCTGAGGAGCCAGTCCCCTGCCCCGTGTGCTCAGACCTGGGATGGCGCACCACAGGTTTCGGGCCAATGCTGAGAGCCACGGCAAGGGATAGGCAGGAGCCCAGCTGCCAGGACCACGCCCCCGAGTCTGTGGTCACCAGCAATGTACCTCGAAATGATGCACCAGCTGCTTGGGCTTGACTTTGATGATGATGTCATACTGCATAAACTTTCGCTTCAGCACCTCCTCGTAGGTCAGCCGGAACAGGGCCTTGCTCTGAGGTCCGATGGTGAGGCAGATGGTGAACTGCTCCATCGTTCTTCCCGAGGCCCTGGTCATACCGCCATAGGCAACAACACAGACAAATGGTAAGTGACATGTGGGTCCTTGTCACCTAAAGCATGGGCCTCAGTAACAGTTCTCTTATCTTAGTGCTATTCTCCGGTATCTTTGGCCCTCATTTTTATCTTAGCTGGCCGGTCAGAGTCAGGGCCCGAGGACAGGGCCCCACTTCTCCTGCAGGACAGGCAACACCAGCCTTGTCCAGCACACCTGTGCAGACGTTTGGTTTTGGGCAGTTTGCTCACTTCCCATCAGTCTGGGGCTGCCCTCCACCTGAGGCTGCCTTGCAGTCCTCAGATCTGTCCTGAGCTCGGAACTCACCTGACAAGGCCTGCATTCTCTCCTGAGATGGCTGCTTTCCGGTACTGCTTCCATGCCGTCCCTTTGTCCTTTATGTCTCCGATAAACGCTTTTCCATTTGTTGTGCTGCCAGGAGGAAGAAGCCCTCAGGGGAAATGCCCTCCCCTGACCACACAGGTCCTTCCTATTGGAGGTGCTCCCAGCCCAGACCCCGAGAAAGCACTGTCTAGGTGAGCACTCATGGGAGGGTGTCTCCTGCTGGCCTCCGTCTGCTCACAGAATTGCTTGGAGGCCCCTTAGCAGTGAGGCGGGCGGCTACAGCCAGAGTCCAGCAAAAGCCACAGACGCCGGCCTTTGCTCCTTGACCATGAAAGCATGGTCAGAGGCCCCAGTCTGCTGCCTGCAATGGGGGCCCAGAACAGACCTACAGGACTAGTCCTCCCTTCAGAGCTGAAGTGGCCTGTGGCCCTCTGGGAAATGAGGAGATGGTCTGCACCGTCCAGCCACTCTGAGCTGTGGTCTTGCCTGGGCCCGAAGAATGGACAGTTCTGGGTGTGGGAGTCAGGCAGGGCACGCACATGGCAAAGTCACTGATGAAGGCCGTCTTGGGGATCTCCACATCAAAGCTCACTTCCTTGGCTTTGTCGTTAGTGTTGACCACTTGGCTGGTGATGACATAGTGGGCGAAGCGCGAGGTCACTTTACAGTTGACCTTCAGACTCCGGATGAGCACGCCATCGACAGTCTAAGGTGAGATGTGAGGGCACTGTGGCCTGGGATGGGGAGCCCTCAGCCACTGAGAGACCTCATGTCGTATTAGGGTTGGCTCCCAGTTCTCTCCGGCGCAAGGTGCCTGAGGAACAGACCAGACCTCCCAGGGAGACCCATTGGTTCTCTCTGCCTGAGACCGAGCAGTGGAGATGAGGTGGGGCAGGAGAGTCCCCATGTCCAGGAGATGGGAATCCCTCTACCCAGGGCACTAACAGAAGGGCACACCCTGGGGGTGGGAGAAAGAGGCTGTAATAACGGCCCCACCACAGACTCCTTTGTGGAGACTCACTCACTGTGTCTACAGCCTGTCGCTTCTGCAAAACAAACCAGAGTCAATGTGAGTGTGAGTGCTCAGGGGGCCACGGCTTTTCGTCAAGGGATGGGCGTGGGACAGAGCCCATATCTTCTGCCCCTTGGCCTCACTCTCCAGTCAGAGTTGGCCAAGGTGGGTGGGGTGGCCTCAGCCCCTGTGTGATGGTCTTGTGTCCCCCTCCCAGGCCTCGTCCAGGCCCAGCTGCCTGTTTCTGCCCTGAGGGTTTATCCACATACCTCGCTACTTTTGGGCCTTTTGGGTGCACCCTGAGCGGCCATGGCCTGCAAGGTGAAGAGGGACACCAGGGACAAACACAGCAGCACCCGCATCTCCATGGCGCCGTCCGTGGTCTCAAGGCTCCTGCTGCCTTGTCACTTCACTCCAACCATCAATCAATAAAGTGCTAGACAAACATGGATTAAACATTAGACAAGATGAGGGCAAATGTTACAATTTGGGGGATCCAGAACTGACAGTGGGGGGACTCTCAGCTGTGCAAACTCATGACGGACTCCGGCTGTGCCCCTCTGCCTGTGACTGCGCAGACCACATGGAGTGTGAAGCCCCGGGCTGCCCGTCTGATCCCGAATGCTGCACAGCGCAACCGACACCCATGACATGGTGACATGTGTCGGGAAACCACAGCTGACATGGATTTCTGAACTTTCTTAAGTGTTACTTTAAAAAGCCTTTAAATATCAAGAAACTTTTTAGACAGTCACACTTCGGCCTGGGAGGCCCGCGGCTTAGAGAGCGTCTGCCCACGCCCCGTTTCTGAAGGCACTGACCCTGCAGTTCCGCCAGGGGCAGGCTGGGCAGTCCTTGGGGTGCATCATGGGTGACCCCTGCTTCAGGACAGTTGCTTCGTCTCTCTAGTTCTCCTAGCCCAGATTTGGAAAGAAGAACAGAAGTAGCCCCATCGTTACTCCATCTAGGCAGGAGGTGACAATGAATGCCACCTCTTCATCATGGAAAGCTGGTTGTGTGCCAAGCGTTGCTCTAATCCCTTTACCATCCAGTGTTACCCTTATGGCATCCCTGAATGCTCCTGGCATGGGGGCCTCTGAGCCCGGGAGAGACTTCCGTGTTGCCCTGGGGCTCAGCGCAGAGCTCTGCTGCAGGAGGCCAGCAAGTGACAGAGCAGGCATTCAAACCAAGATCTTTCAGACTCCAAAGCCCAAGCCTATCAGGTGATGACAGAAATGCCCTCTGCATTATTAGAAAGAAGGGAGAAGCAGAGTGAAAGGCCCTTCTTTCACCTGCAATTTCTTAATTTTCATGCCCAAACCCTTCCTGTCTTTTACAAGCCACAGCATACTGCACAGACACGGCCCCCAGTCAATCTACCCAGGACCCTGGGTGGAATGTACTCGCTGCTGTGACCCTGATATGGTGAGTGGACCCAGGGAACTCTTTCATCTCTATTTGCTTGTCCTGGACTTTGTCTCACAGAGCAGCTTCTGGGAAAGTGTTTATGTACTGAAGCCAGGATGACCTTCTGGCCTGTTTTTTGGCCTTTGTAAAAGATGAGGTGGATCAACACTGAACTGTACATTTGGGGTTCTGTCTTCCCGCACCAGTATGGACTGAGCCCTGTTGTAGGTTGGGCACAGTGCCAAGCAGTGGGGCACCACAATGCTGAAACTCGAGTGCCTCAGTATGTTCAGTGAGCTGATGCTTCGGAAAAGGAGTCAGACAAGTCAGAGAAAGGCCAGTGAATGCAAGGAGTGGTCAGAAGCTAAAGAGGAACATGAAGGCCCTGACTGGTGTAGCTCAGTGGATTGAGCGCGGGTTGGGAACCAAAGGGTCCCGGTTCGATTCCCAGTCAGGGCACATGCCTGGGTTGTGGGCCAGGTCCCCAGTGGGGGCCATGTAAGAGGCAACCATACATTGCTGTTTCTCTCCCTCTCTGTCTCCCTCCCTTCCCCTCTCTCTAAAAATAAATAAATAAAATCTTAAAAAAACAAAAAAAGAGGAACATGAAGGAGCAATAGAAATCTGGAAAGAGTGGAGCTCATCTTCCACAGGGCTTAAGAGAAGGCTCCTGGAGGAGGTGCCCAGGAAATAGAGCGGCACTTAGGAAGAAGTAGATGGGAAGGGGAAGGAGAGAAAAGCGGGTGGGTAAGTGTGAAGCACGCTTGGGGAAGGTGCAGCTGTCTGTGTGATGGGAGCAGAACCTGACGGAGAGGGCGGGGAAGAAGGGTGGGGGGTGGCTTGAGACCAGCTGGTACAGGGGTGTGGAAGTGGCCAGTCTTTCAGGGGGGAAACACTAAAGTTATTCAAGCAGGGGTGTGGCAAGATCAACACTGTGTTGTTGAGAGATGACTAGCACCAAGCCTGGTCCACGGAAGGTGCTGGAAACATGTATGTGTAGCCTGGGGAGGAGACAGGGTATGAGAAGAGCTAACAGTGACTAGGGCCTGACCTACCTGGCCTACTTCTCAATCCTAATTCATTTGCTGCTCACAACCACCTCCCAAGAGAGAGATGCTGTTATTATTTTCATGTTACAGAAAGGCTGACTCCAGCTGTGGGTGTGACTGGCAAGGACAGGGGTGGACAGAAAGCAGCCGAATTTGCTGAGGACCGAACCTGGGGCTGGGGAGGGCAGCCGTGCCGCTGCAGCAGGACAGCCCCCAGGACCAGACCTGCCCTGGGTTCTACCCACACGGCCAGCTGCCTGCCTGCTTTTCATAGACCCCTCAATCTGACACGTCCAAACTGAAATCATGACCTTTCTCTCCCCTTCCTGCACCCCCACCACCAAGCCTGGTCTTCCCGCTCTTGTTGCCCACCCCAATGAAGGCCGCCACCATCCTTCCACGTATCCAAGTCACAAAGCTTGGTGCAATCCTGATGCCGCCCTCCCCCAGACACCCTACCCCAACCCTCCAAATATCTTTCTAGTCCACTCACTTCTCTCCAGATCCCCAGTTACCACTGAGTCTAAGCCACCCTTGTCTTTCACCTAGAGGTCTGTTCCTCCTACTTCCATTCTGCTCCCACAGACTATTCTATAGCAGCAATCCGAGTCATCATTTAAAAAAGTCAATCTGCTCTCGGCCTTTCCCTATCTAACACACTTCCAGGTCCTGAGTAGTCTGGCCCTGCTGACTCCTCCATGTCAACCCAGCCATCACCCCTCTAGGTCTCTCAGCTTCAACCATAGAAACTTTTTCCTGGTCCATGTAAGTGGGTGCTTTTCTGCTCATTCATTTATCAACCCTCAGTTTATCCACTCACATTGGCTGGGTGCCAGCTCCATGCCAACTCCTGGATTTGAGGTGTTGAAGCAGGCAGACCCGACTCAGTGTTCAGGGAGTTCACACTGAGGTGTGGAGGTGGAAACACAAAAGAAGTCCACTGGGCCTTAGCACATGGTGCTCCCTCTGACTTAAAAAGTTTTCCTTCAAACTTAAGCCCAAGCAATGCTCATTCGGGGCAACCTCCTCTGGATGCCTAGGCTGGGCCCAGGGACCTTTCTGCACAGCATTGACCTCACTTAGCAAAATTAACTTGTTAGTATGCCTCATTGACTGGGAATCTAACAGGCAACCCTTTGATTCACAGGCCTGCACTCAATCCGCTGAGCTATACCAGCCAGGTGAATGACAGATTTGATGAAAAACGAGTTGGGGGAGGTAAAAGGCAGAGGGCAGAGCACAGAATCTTGGGAAACTTCAAAACCTGAGGGCAGCATGAGAAGTCAAAAGAGAATAGAAGAGGCCCTAGCTGATGTGGCTCAGTGGGTTGAGTGCCGAACTGATAACCAAAGGGTCACCTGTTTGATTCCCAGTCAAGAGCACATGCCTGGGTTGCAGATCAGGTCCCCACTTGGGGGTGTTTGAGAGGCATCTGATAGATGTTTCCTTCACACATTGATGTTTCTCTCTCTATTTCTCTGTCCCTTCCCCTCTCTCTAAAAAAAAGGAAATAAAATTTAAAAAGAGAGAAAGTGAGAGAAAGAAAGAAAGAAAGAAAGAAAGAGAGAGTAGAAGTATATAAGGGGAGCAGGAGAACCAGAAAAATTCTAGACACCAAGAAACAAGTGTATTCCCCAGAGGGGTAGAGACTGCCGAGGGGAAGAGGAGTGGATAAGGACTAAAATAAACATCTAGGGAATCTGAGTCATTTTCTGGGAAGCTTTCTTGGGGGCAGATGAGGCCAAGTGACTATGAGGGGGGTGGCTTAGGGGCAAGCAAGCCCTAAAACTTCTAAAATATTGTCTTGAGCTTCTTAAAACAAGGGACTCGTTTTTCTTAACGGTAAAGTGAGGACAATAAGAGCAACAGCCACACAGGGTTGATGTAAGCATTTGATGAACTAATGTACCTGACTCTGGGAGGAGGCTTAGGAATAACTGGGACAGAGCATGAATTAACTTTCCCGGGTAACAGTATGCTCTATATTGTATATTTTCAACAGGGGCAATATTGCTCCCAATTGGGAAAAAATTGGCTGTAAGATGTAGGCAGAAGAAATCTTACATTTCAAAGCGATGAAGTCAGGTCCTTGAGAAATACACTCCTGGATTGTACAAGATAATATATCCATTCCCTCAAAAGGACACAGGGAGGCTTTACAATACCAAGAATTTTTTTTTTTTTTTTTGTAAATGCGTTAGTGGAGGGAGGCATTGGCTAGAGCAAACAATAAATTCTTGTGGCAGCTTTGCTCTTTCATAGGCGGGCCTTTAAGGGAGGGCCAGGGTCCTCCCAGGGACACTGCCTTAGGCTGTTAAAAGCCGCACCAGAATTTGGACAAGTCACTTAGTGCAGGGGAATGGATGGAGTCATTACGTAGTTCTTCACACTTTTCAATACATAAGCTGAAGTGCTTAGGGGCGAAGCGGTACTGCTATATCCAATTTACATTGAAATGAGTAAAAAATAAGATGGAGTGCTGGATGCACACAGACATGTGACAAAGGGGTAAAAAAACCAAATGTTACTTGTAAGAGCCTACAGTCTGTCACTACTACCCACCCTGATCAGAATGTGAGCTCCAGAAGAGGATTGAGTTTGTCGGCCTGGCACAGGGTAGGCAGCCAATAAATATTTTTAAAATGAATGGCTAATACTTGTAAAGCGCTTAGAACGAGTAGTCAATAAGCGGAAGCCTCCGCGGCTGTATTTATTTTGCCAGGAATCCGGAAGTTCGCGACGTGGAGCGGAGCCTGAGAGTGCTCGCAGGGGCCAGAGGAGCCGCTCTGGCGGCCTGGTGCCTCTCTCTATGGCAGGTCCTCCGGAGGCTGCGGAACCACTCAGTGGAGCCTCCCGGACCGCCAGAGCATGCGCAGAGCTGCGCCGGCTGGGATCGCTATGGCAGCGGCGTCGCCTTGGGCCGGGTATTCGCGCTCCCGCGCGGGCCAGGCCGTCTCTGCAGCCCCTAACACTGCAGCTTATCGGGCATGAACTGGGCCTCTCGCTGTGGCCTGCTGTCCTGCCTTCGGCCGCCGTCGCTGCCGCAGCCCGGCTGTTGCCTCGCGCCGGGAACATGCCCCTGGACGCCTACTGCTACCTGCAAGTCGTGGGCAGGGGCAGCTACGGGGAGGTGACGCTCGTGAGGCACCGGCGGGACGGCAGGCAGGTCGGCTGAGTTTAGGGGTCTATCTGGGGGCGAGGGGCACGCAGGGGCTCGCCGAGGGCGCCATCCAAATGTTAGGCCCCGTGGTGGCTGAAGTGGACTCACCTCGTATGACATTTCCTTTGGGCCAATGTCCCAGACCACCAAGACAGGCCATACCTTCCTGTAATACGCACCCTGAACAAACACCCTGTAGTTTTTCTTTGTAGTTTCAATTGGTGTGCTTGATCTACACTTTCTCCTTCGCTCAGCCATCCCATGAGACCACGCATTCGCGGGACCTAACACAGTGCCTGGCAAATTTTACTCCTTTTATGACAGGCCCCACACTGACGGCCTCGAGACTGTGGACTCACTTAAAACTCAACTCCTCACCCTCCCGCCAAACCTTCTCTCATGATCCTTATTTCAGGTAGTAGCACCACCAACTAGTTGCCCAGCTGGACACTTTTGGGTCATTCTTGACTCACCTCTTCCCCCCCCCAACCCCCACTCCCATTCACCTGTCTACTGAGCCAGCAGGCTCTTCTCCACCAATATAGGACATCATTATCTCTAGATATACTGTTGTCAAGGCTTCCCATGGTCCTCCCTGCCACTCTTCTCCAATCCATCCCTTTCATTGCAGTCTTAGTGATTGTTCTAAAACATATCTAAGGTTACTTACTCCTTTGCTTGAAGCCCTTTATCCCAAACTCAGGATAATGAGCTAGTTCTTTAATGTAGTTTATAAATAGGGTGACTAATGTATTGTACAAACTGGGACAAGTTTGAAACTAAACGGAGGTGCCATTAATAATTACACCAGCACAATGGGACTGCCGCAGACAAGCTTAGAGATGTCTCCCTAAGTATAAGGCTTTCTTACCTGCTCTGCCTTGTCTCCGGTGCCGATCACTCAGGTGGAGGTCACTGGTTTTTTTGAGTTGAGGATGGGGTTCTAGCTGTAATAATAGCCCCTCACATTTGAGCAGTAGTTTACATTTTACAATGCATTTTTATATGTATTTGTTAAGTAACGAGTTGTATGATCTTTTGAGTGGTTGAGGGCAGTGTATTAGTTGTGAGGGGATATTGATTTTTTTTTTAAGTAGGAATAATTTTATATGTTGAAGATCAGTGAGTTTTAACCTTATTGGGCTATGGAACACCTTGAGTACTTAATGCAACCTGTGGATCCATTCTGTCTGCAGAAATTTTTGGTTATAGCCGCCCCCTGCCCCTCTCTAAGTCTAACCTGTGAAAAGCACTGTTAGTGATAGCAAGTGTTTTTCCCCCAATTTTGTGCTTTGTGAATAACAAAATGACTAGGTTATTGGACAGCTTCCAGAAGATTAGTTTTGAGGACCTCCAGGAGAACCTTAAATACTTCTGAACCTATAGAACTGTATGTTTATTTGTGCATTGTAAAAGTATGTGTTTTCTTTGTAGTATGTCATCAAAAAACTGAACCTCCGAAATGCCTCCAGCCGAGAGCGGCGAGCTGCTGAACAGGAAGCCCAACTCTTGTCTCAGCTGAAACACCCCAATATTGTCACCTACAAGGAGTCATGGGAGGGAGGGGACGGTCTGCTGTACATTGTCATGGGCTTCTGCGAAGGAGGTGATTTGTACCGAAAGCTCAAAGAGCAGAAAGGGCAGCTTCTGCCTGAAAGTCAAGTGGTGGAGTGGTTCGTTCAGATTGCCATGGCTCTGCAGGTACTGTCCAGACTCTTAGCATCCTCCTTGTTCCGAGGGGCTGGGGGGGGTGGCGGGTGGATTTTATGGAAATTCTGCCCCAAATGTGTACTTGAAAAAAATATATTTTTTTTTGAAAATTCATTTATGAAGTGGACCTAGTCACCTGTGTTGTATCATTGGAATGTTTCTGAATAAGGGATATGAAGTAGACATGGATTTTATGTCTAATTGGAGGGAAAGCCAGTTCTCTATTCTTTGTTTTGTTTGATTTTTAGATTTTATTTATTTATTTTTAGACAGAGGGAAAATAGGGAGAGAGGGAAACATGAATGTTGTGGTTGCTTCTTGTGTGCCCCCTGCGGGGACCTGGCCCGAAACCTGGGCATCTGCCCTGACTGTGAATTGAACTGGTGACCCTTTGGTTCATAGGCTGGTGCTCAGTCCACTGAGCCACACCAGCCAGGGCTATATTCTTTTTAATATTTATACCAAAATTCATTTTAGGGCCCTGAGTCTACAGAGAGCAAAGAATGACCATGTTTGTTATCAGCTGGTCAGCTGTTTCATACTGAAAGGTGATTGGGCTAATTAGTATGCCTAAACTTTGGGCTTTAAACCTGTGGCATAGTGAGGGGAAATGCAAAACATGTCTGTGGTTAAACATACACATATTCAAGAGTGAGACTGTTTATGAAATACTCTGGAACTGGGCAGATTTGTCCAGAGTTAATTGACCTTGTAGTTTAAATTCTAGGATACTCTCTCTAAATAAAAGTGAACTTGTTATATTTGAAAATATTATTAAGCTGAAGACTTTATGAATCTGAGAGGAATGTGCACCTGACCTTGTATAAGTTGTTTTTTCCTACCTTCCGGGGGAGTTTGTAAGCATATTTTTTTTTTTTTATATTTTTTTTAAAGATTTTTTATTTTTTTATTTATTTTTAGAGAGAGAGGGGGAGGGAGGGAGAAAGAGAGGGAGAGAAACAGCAATGTATGGTTGCCGCTCACGTGGCCCTCACGGGGACCTCACGGGGACCTGGCCTGCAACCCAGGCATGTGCCCTGACTGGGAATCGAACCGGGACCGCTTGGTTCCCAGCCCGCGCTCAATCCACTGAGCTACACCAGCCAGGGCTGTAAGCATATTTTTTGATTGAATCCATATAACACTTAGTGGTATGACGGTCCGTGAACAATTGTGAAGGAAGCTGGGCAAATTCATGCATGGAACTTAATTTTTTTTTTATCCTTTTTAAAAGCAATGTCCACCTTTAATACCTGCTCTGGTACACAGGTGTTTGTTGGGAAGCTCCTGAGCACTTGGGAACCCCAGGTGCTCAGGGTGTGTCTATGCTTAGTACTCTGTGGAATTGTCATGGGCCCATCCGTGAGCTTTTGAGGGCTCAGGGGTGGCTGGGGAGCTTTTGGGGGTCGGGGCCAGGTGCACTCAGTCAGGCCACACGGCAGCATGTGGCTTTCTCTGGGTTTTCGGACAAGGCAGTTCTCTTAGTGGGCATTGTGGTGATGTCCACAGGATTTGGAGGTGGGAGCACGGGTCACTGAGTGCAGCTACAGTGTCTGGCGGGTGGGCCCCTGCCCCGGGCCCGGTGGGGTGGACTTCCACACCTTGGACTTGAACAGTGTGTTCACCATTGTTGACTTGCCTAGCACACTCTGCCCAGCACTGCCCGCTCTACCACCATCACTTGCCATTGCTGCTGTTTGCTCTTTTTTTTTAATGTTTAAAAAATTTAAATTTCCTGATTGATTTTAGAGAGAGAGGCAGGGGGAGAGAGATAGAGAAACATCATTGTGTTGTTCCATTTATTTATGCATTCATTGGTTGATTCTTGTATGTGCCCAGACCAGGGATTGAAACTGTAACCTTGACATATCTGGTAAGATGCTCTAACCAACTGAGTACCCAGCCAGGGCAATTTTTTTTAAGTTATTTATTTATTTATTTATTTATTTATTTGAGAGAGAGGAAGGTAGGGAGAAAGAGAGGGAAACATCAATGTGAGGGAAACATCAATCAATTGCCTCTTGTATGTGTCCCAGCTGGAGGGACTGAACCTACAACCTAGACATGTGCCCTGACCGGAAATCGAACCAGCAACCTTTCACTATGCAGGACGGCGCCCAACCAAATGAGCAACACTGGTCAGGGAGGGGCAGTTTTTTTACTTTGGAAAGTTGTAAATTAGACTTTTTATTTAGAGACTATAAAACTATAGTGTTTTGATATGTAGGTAACTAAGACTCTTTAATTTATGCAATTATTGATGGTATATAAGAAGTCAGGAATAAATGACTAAGTATATTTATATTTAATGAAATTTTATTTCTTTTTTCAGTATTTACATGAAAAACACATCCTTCACCGAGATCTGAAAACTCAAAATGTCTTCCTAACAAGAACAAACATCATCAAAGTGGGTGACCTAGGGATTGCTCGAGTGTTAGAGAACCACTGTGACATGGCCAGCACCCTCATTGGCACACCCTACTATATGAGCCCTGAACTGTTCTCAAACAAACCCTACAACTACAAGGTAGGACTGGGCTGTGTGCGCCCGCTCACCTCTTGAGAACAGTATTCATCATTTCAAAGTTCCTTGGAATAGTTATGTGGAAGAATTCTCTGTGAATTGGTTTAAAGAAAATGTCTTTTCTTTTTTAAAAGGAAAAATATAAATAAAACATTCTGATATATAACCATTTACTATTTTTCTTTTCTAGTCTGATGTTTGGGCTCTGGGATGCTGTGTTTATGAAATGGCCACCCTGAAGCACGCTTTCAATGCAAAAGACATGAATTCTTTAGTTTATAGGATTATTGAAGGAAAGGTAAAGAATATTCTGGAACTAATTGTTTTTAATATTTGGAGCAAGGTTAATTCAATGCAGCTTTGTAAGTAGCTGCTGGCAGAAGTGAGTAATCATTGGTGTTGGGTGGACAATTAAAAATGCTGGGTCCCTTCTGTGGGCAAGGTTGAACTGGAGGAGAAAGAATTGATCATTTCTTAATATTAATTTGTAAAAATGGCTTAATGGCTCCAAGGGATTGGCTTTTTGAAAACCACTACCTGTAGCCACAGGGTGTGCAGGTGCCCTGAGGGATTATTGATAGCTTTTCCTAAGCAGCTATGGTTAAATGAGCCCCATTTAAAATGAGTTCACTCTGGCCCTGTCTGGCGTGGCTCAGTTGGTTGGGCATTGCTCTGCAAAGTGAAAGGTCACTCGTTTGATTCCTGGTCAGGACACATGGCCTAGGTTGTCGGTTTGGCCCCAGGTCAGGGCCAGAGGTAACCAATCAGTGTTTCTCTTTCACATTGATGTTTCTCTCCATCTTTCTCCCTCCCTTCCTCTCTCTCTAAAAATACATAAATTAAAATCTTAAAAAAAATGAGTTCACTCTGTTGGAACTTGTTCCTTTGCTAATCATCACAATCACTAGTAGCCAGTTAAGAACTACAGAAGCATTGTGTATGAGATAGACGCCAGCCTGACCGACTCTATTAGTTCCATGAGGTTAGTTGCCTTCTGCAGTGTCAGGCATCCACGTACCAAGGTGGAGGCTATAAATCACTTACAGATTCTATTATTACACCAAGACTCGTTTAATTTTTTAGTTTGGGAAATATTGAAAAATACAAAAAGTAAAGTTTGACCATAATTCTACTGTTTGAAGAATCAAACAAGAACTGAGTGAAATTCCCATCTCCTATCCATTTTAATCCCCTGTAGATAACCATTGTTAACAATTTGGGGCACGGCATTCCGTGCTTTTTCCTGTCTTGTACAGGTATAACTAGGTGTATATACACACACATATACACAAAGATACTTTTAAAAAGTAACTGAAATGGACTCAGACTGTACCCATTGTTAGGCAACTCACTTTTTTGACTTAATATATGAGGGACATCTTTCCAGGTTGGCACATATTTTATTTGTTGAAGAGGCTGCTTTGTGTTTCAGTAGAAGGCTATACCACAGTCTTTTCTACAAGTCCCCTATGGGTGGACATTTAAGTTGTTTCTAGTTTGTCACTACTGCAAGAACAATACTGCAACAAATATCCTGTTACATAACTCTTTAGGAATGTATGCCCTTATTTTCTTTAAAAAAGATCATTTAAAAATTTGTTTTCAATTACAGTTGACATATATTATGTTAGTTTCAGGTGTACACCCCTGTGATTAGACATTATGTAACTTAGTGATCATCCCAATAAATCTCATACCCATCTGACACCATACATAGTTACTACAATAGTATTGACTGTATTCCCTATGCTGTGCTTTACATCCCTGTGACTACCAATTTGTACTTCTTAATCCCTTCACCTTTTCACCCATCCCGCCAATCCCCCTCCCATCTGGCAACTGTCAAAATGTTCTCCGTATGTATGAGTCTGTTTCTGTTCTGCTTGTTGGTTACTTTGTTTTTTAGATTCAACTGTTGATATGTATTTATTGCCATTTGTTACATTTTTGATATTTTTCTTCTTAAAGAGACTATTTAACATTTCATGTAATACTAGTTTGCTGGTGATGAACTCTTTTAGTGTCTGGGAAGTTCTTTATATGTCCTTCTGTTCTATTTTTTTTATTTTTAATTTTTAAAAGATTTTATTTATTTTAGAGAGAGGAGAAGGGAGAGAGAACATGAGGAAGAGAAAAATCGATGTGCAAGAGATATATAAATCGGTTGCCTCTTGGATGCCCCCAATCTGGGACCTGGCCCACAATCCTGGCATTTGCCCTGACTAGAAATCAAACCGGTGACCCTTTGGTTCGCAGGCACTCAGTCCACTGAGTCACACCAGCCAGGGCTGTCCTATAATAAATGATGATTTTGCTGGGTAGGGTAATCTTGGTTGTAGGTCCTTGCTTTTCATTGCTTGGAATATTTCTTGCTACCTCTCTTCTGGCCTGCAAAGTGTATGTTGAGAAATCAGCTCAACAGACACTTCGAGCTGATGTGTCTAATGGGAGCTCCCTCATGGATAACTAACCACTTTTGTCTTGCTGCTTTTAAGATTCTCTCTTTGTCTTTACCCTTTGGCATTTTAATTATGATGTGTCTTGGTGTGGGCCTCTTTGAGTACATCTTGTTTGGGACTCTCTGTGCTTCCTGAACATGTATGATTATTTCCTTTACTAGGTTAGAGATGTTTTCTGTCATTTTTTCAAATAAGTTTTCAATTTCTTACTCTCTCTTCTTCTAGCACCCCATGATGGTCTTCATTTCAGTTAGTGTATCCTTTTCTGACTGGCCCTTTTTTATGTTGCTGAAGTTCTCACTAAGTTCATTGAGCATCCTTACAACCAGTGTTTTGAATTCTTCATCTAGCAGATTGCTTGTCTCCATTTTGTTTAGTTCTTTTTCTGGAGATTTGTTCTGTTCTTCCATTTTGGACCTGTTTCTTTGTCTCCGTATTTTGGCAGCCTCCCTGTGTTTCTTTCTATGTATTAGGCAGAGCTGCTATGTTTCCCAGGCTTGATATTGGGTTGGCCAAAAGGTCCATTTAGTTTTTAGTTTTTCCCCTAAAATAAAAGACTTTTTTTTTTTCATTTTCACCAATAACTTTATTGATTTGGATGTTTTGAGTATGTTGGTTATCTCCTGCATGGTATAACGTTGATTGTTCTCAATTAATGTCTCAATTTGATCACTGTCAATTTCTACTAGTCTGCCCAACCCTGGAACATTATCGAGAGAGAAATCTCCAGCATGAAACTTCACAAACCACTTTTGACACATTTAATTAGTCACAGTGCCTTCTCCATACACAGTACAAATCCTTTTTTGTGTTTCAGTTATGCTTTTACCTTTTTGAAATAATAAAGCATAATATGCTAGAATTTTAGCCTATTTTCTTTCATCTTCAGTATTAAAATGACTACACAAAAATTCATAACTTTTGATGTTTTTTTAAATGCATGCTGATGTGACAACTATCACAATACAATCTAATAAAGTTGTTTAAATGCAGTTAAAGGCAACTAAGTGCAACTAGAGCCATCTTACAGAAAAAAAAACAATTGAATTTTTGGCCAGCCCAATAGTGGGTGTTCAGTGGCATAGTCTCCTCGACCACCCAAGCCGGGCACTTGAGGTGCACTCCCATGTGGGCTGTATACACCCTTCTGTTGTAGTTGGGCATTGATTACTGTTGGCAGGTCAGTGGGATGGATTTACCCCCAGGATGATCAGCTGCAAGGACTGGCTGTGACCAAGGACCTCTGACCACAGTGGAGAATCAGCTGTGCAGGGGCCCACTCTACACGGCAGGACTTACTTCAGCAGGGCTCTGATGCCCACTGAGTCTACCCTTGAGTGTGTCACTTGTGGAGGTGGTTGGGTAGTGTGCTTCAACATGGTCTGAAGCTGTCCACTTGGTGGTCTGGGACCTCCTGGGAGTCAGGCCAAGGTCAGCCATCACCTCAGTTCTGCCCAGGTCCACGTGGCACGAGCTACAAAATGATGTTCAGATGACTGCTACTTGTTCTGGGCCTGGAGGTGCCCACGTGAGGTCAAGCGGTGAGGTCAAGGTTGGCTGTTACTAGTCCCAGGCCCGGGGCCACTTATCGAGAGGTATGAGGCTTGTTGAGACCAGATGCTGCCTGTTTGAGAGATTTTAGGAAAATCTGAAGCATGAGCCAAGACAAGCAATTGGTATGGAAAAGCCACTGGAAACAAGTTGGGTGGGCCCAAATATTGGGTGAGGTGGGGTCTCAGGGAGTCACCAGGGCAGGGAAAACAATGTGATCCAGGTTGACGGAGTCTGATGTGGGGCCGGCCTGCTGGCTCCGTGGCTCCGTGGAGTGAGGCTCAGAAAAGGAACAGTGGCCTCAGGCAGCACTTCTGTCTGGGAGAAAGCTGCCCCCCTAGCTCTTGCCCTGATGCCAGACAATTCAGTTCCTCCTTGTCTATCTCTGGTGCCTTTCAAACTGCTGCCCTAGTGCCGGAGCTCAGAGGGAACTGCTTGGGACTCTATTTCCCTCAGCCTCAATCCCCTCTTGTTGTTATAGCCAGAAGTTATGGGGACTTCTCTTCCTTGTACTGGAATCCTGGGCTTGGGTGTGGGGCTGGGACCCCTTGCTCCTTGGGTGGGCCCTCTGCAGCTGAGACATCCCTCCTAATTTTAAAATGCCACACGTGGGTGTGGGACCAGGCCGTTCTGCATCTCTGCCCCTCTTACCAGTCTTGATATGGCTTCTTTAATTCTCTAGTTGTAGGACTTCCATTCAGCCAGATTTGTGGGAGGAGGTGAGTATCATCTTGGCCAGAACTCTTATGTCCTCATTTCTGAAGGAGGGAGTCCTCAAATGGGACTGCTGGTTTGGAGGATATACTTTTACAATCTTACAACTTGCTGCTATAACCAGACATCAGTATGCTTCCTGTAGACTAATATACTGGTTATTTTATGCTCATGTGGATAATGACTAAATATTCGAAAACTCTGCCTTCATTTACTTTGCTTCACAAGACCATTAGTCATAGTTGTGGTGTTATTTCTCTTTGTAGCTGCCACCAATGCCAAAAGATTATAGCCCAGAACTGGCAGAACTCATAAGAACAATGCTGAGCAAAAGGCCTGAAGAAAGACCCTCCGTGAGGAGCATTCTGAGGCAGCCTTACATAAAGCACCAAATCTCCTTGTTTTTGGAGGCCACAAAGGCGTAAGATACTTCCCTTGCAAATAGCTGGGCTATATAGATGGAATAAAAGAGGGTGGCTTCTGTAATTTTAATGTGCAAAATTTATGGTGAGTTTCTTTTAAACATGAAGTGAAATTGCATGATTAGAATATAGATTGAGATTTGCTTAATTGCTAACATCAGAAGTTGAAAGAACCATTTAGAGAATCAGAGCATTTCAAGGCATATTGAGTATGATTCGTTCAAAAAGACATGTGTTTTGGAAACCATATTAAAATGAGAGTTCATCTAAGAAAACTATTACATTATTTACTATGTAAGATAATAGTCAAATCTAAAATTTAGTGCTCAGATTTCTGAGACCCTCATAAGCTTCTCTCTTTACTTATAACTTCTCAAGAGAAAAAGAATTCATTTCTTTGACTTGCAGGTCTTACCTTCACTAAACAGCTATCCAGAATCGAAGACTTAGGGCTACACAAGGCCTTCATGACCTCTGCCCTATGACATGGTAGACTTGGGAGGCCGTGCTAGCAAGGCCCCAGGGGATAAAGGACCATCGTTTTGTTTACACTCTCTAATTTTCCACCAAACAGAACTTGGGCCTTTCATCCACAGTGCCAGTCTTCATGGTTCCCTTGAATTTCCCAGAGGTTTAGCCCAGTTGTGGAAACGTCATATCAAAACAGTTGGGGATATTATTTCTATATACATTTATTCTGCAAGTCAAAACTGGGTATACCAGTCATTTTTACTCTCAGACTGGGCCAAGCAGTTGTGGTGATATTACTAACATGTGAAATTTGAAGAAAAAAATTATCCTAGACCCTGGCTGATATGGCTCAGTTGGTTGGAGCATCGTCCCGTACGCCGAAAGATTGGCAGGTCAATTCCCAGTCAGGGCACACCTAGGTTGTGGGTTCAATCCACAGTTTGGGTGCATATGGGAGGCAACCAATCAATGTTTCTCATATCGATGTTTCTGTCTGTCTGTCTCTCCCTTCCTCTGTCTCTAAAATCAGTAAACATACTTAAAGAAAAGAAAATTATCCTGGTACTTCTGTGTGTTGTAAGGCAATTTCTCAGAGTCTTATTTTGGAATAATTTTGTATTTATAGCAAAGTTGTGGAGATAGGACAGCAACTTTCTGTATACCCACCACCCAACTTCTCCCACCATTACTGTGGTACATGTGTTAGTGCTAAGAGCCCCGCCCACATCATCAGTACCTGACTGTTGACTAAGCTCCAGCCTTACTCAGCTTTCCGTCATTTTCCCACTAATGTCCTTTTTCTATTCCGGGATTCAATCCAGGCTATCATATCACATTTAGTCCGCATGTCTCCTTAGTCAGGTTGGGTCTGGGGCCGTTTTAGCATTCTTTGTTTCTCATGATCTTGATTGTTTTTGAAGAGTACTGGTCACATGTTTTGTAGAATGACCCCTGGTTTTTAGAAGACTGTTTTCTATAAATGAAGCAGTTCTGTAAGGGAGTGTTATACACACACGCATTTCCTCATATACCTTTCATCTTCGTTATATTGGTAATATAAAGATAAAAAGGTTTCATCTTCATTGTGTTGATAATATGTTTTTCTTTTCTTTCTCATAAAGAAAAACCTCCAAAAATAATATTAAAAATGGTGACTCTAAATCCAAGCCTTTATCTTCAGTGGTTTCTGGAAAAGCTGAAACAAACCATGGAGTAGTTGCCCACCAACCACACTCCTCTGAAGGCTCCAAGACGTATGTAATGGTATGTTTCTTTTTAAAGGGTATGTGTTTTAGAAACTGCGTTAAAATGATAGGTTATCTAAACAAGTTATTTTCCGTGAAATGATTAGGCTTCACTAGAGATTCTGTTGTGTAATTAATTGTGTATTGTAGTGGGTGAAGGTGATTTCATTTATCCCACTTTATCCAAAGTGGGCTGTCAAACTGTTCGTGAAGTCAGTGCTGTGATAACTATTGCAAGATTTTTTTTTATTGAGGTGAAATTTATGAAACAAAGTTAACCATTTTAAAGTGAGCAGTCATTGCATTCAGTGCATTCACCGTGTTGTGCAGTCATCACCTCTGCATAGTTTCAAAACATTTTCACATCACCCCAAAGGAAACCCCATACCCACTAAGGAGTCGTCCTCATTCCCATCCAGCCCCTGAAAACCACCGCCATGTGTTTTCTGTCTCTTATGGATTGGATTGGCCTATTCTAGAGATTTCATATAAATGGAATCATACAATGTGTGACATTTTGTGTCTTGGCTTTTTTCACTTAGCACAATAGTTTTGAGGTTCATCCACATAACACGTATCAATACTTCATTTATTTTATGTGTGAATAATATATCATTGTGTGTATATGACAGTTTGTTTATCCATTCATTCATTGGTGTATATTGGGTAGTTTTTACTTTTTGGCTATTGCTGTGAATATTTGTGTACAATTACTTTGTTTAAGTACCTGTTTCAATTCTTTTGGGTACATAGCTAGGACTGGAAATGCTGGTCGTATAATAATTCAACCTTTAACTTTTTAAGGAACCACTACACTATTTTCCATCTCAGTTTCTTTATTTTACATTCCTACTAACAATCCACTAGAGTTTCATTTCCTCCACGACCTTGCCAACTCTCATTACTCCTGTTTTCTGATTTAGCTCTCCTAGTGGATGTGAAGTGGTATCTCATTGTAGTTTTGATTGGCAGTTTCCTAATGACTGATGACATAGAGTGTCTTTTCGCAAGCTTGTTGGCCTTTGTAGACCTTCTCTAGGGAAATGTCTACTAAGTCCTTTGTCCATTTTTAATTGAGTTTTTGTTTTTTTCATTAAGTTCTTAGAATTCTTTCTCTATTCTGGATACTAGACCCTTATGATTTACAGACATTAACTCCCATTCCATGGATTACTTTTTCATTTTCTTGATAATGTCCTTTGATGCACAAAAGTTTTTTTTTTGTTTTTATGAAGCCCAGTTTATCATTTTTTTCTTTTGTTGCATGTGCTTTTGATGTCAGATCTGAGAATTATTGCTGAATCCAAAGTCATGAACATGTATGACTGTGTTTCCTTCTAGGAGTTTTAATTTTAGCTCTTATATTTAGGTTGTTGGTCTAGTTTTAATTTTTTTATTGTGTTAAAATATATATAACATAAAATTTGCCATTTTGAATCATTTTAAGTGTATAGTTCAGCAGCCTTAATTATATTCCCGGTGTTGTGCGACCCATCATCACTGTCTTCCAAAACCCTTTTATCAGGCCCAACAAAAACTTGGTACCCATTAAGCAATAACTCTCCATTTTCTTCCTCTCAGGCCCCATTAACCTCTATGTATTTGCCTGTTCTGGTATCTTACATAAGTAGAACTATACTATATTTATTCTTTTGTGTCTGGCTTATTTCACTTAGTATGTTTTCAAGGTTTATACATGTTATAGCATGTATCAGAATGATTCTTTTCTATGGCTTTATAATGTCCCACTGTATGTATACCACATTTTGTTTATCCATTCATCTGCTAATAGACATTTGGGTCCTTTCTACCTTTTGGTCATTGTGAATAATGCTGCTATAAACATCGGTGCACAAATACCTGTTTGAGTCCCTATTTTCAGTTCTTTGGGAAATATACCTAGGATTGGGATTGCTGGGTCATATGGTAATTTTATGTTTAACTTTGTGAGAAACTTTTTGTTCCATTTTGAGTTAATTCTTTTTATGGTGTGAGGAGTGCTGTGATAACTTGGAAGCATTTCACTCAGGGTGAAGACAAAGGCTTATCCCAGGAGAAACACGTAGTCATTGGCCCCTTGAAGACACCTGCAAATCTGAAAGGCCACACCTGCAAACCAGACATGAGCAGTACCACAGAATCACTAGCTACAATCAGTAGAGTGAACATTGACATCTTACCTGCAGAAAGGGACCTGAGTGACGGGTTAGTTCAAGAGAATCAGCCAAGACACTTAGATGCCTCTAATGAGCAAGAAGGTAAATGCAGTATTTCTCAAGTGAAGGAGAGGCTGCAAGATAACACTAAGTCCAGCACTCAGCCTGGAAACCTAATTCCTACGTGGTCCTCTGAAGATGTCGCTGGGGAAAGAAACAAAAAGCCTCTGCAGCCCCTAAACAAAAACCAAAAGCCAAAGGACCAGGTGAGTGATGTGCATGAGGTGTTGGTTTTAGAGAGAAGACTGGAAGGTGCAGTTACAAAGGTGTGGGTTGTATTTGCTTGTATTCTAGTTGTTTTAGGAAAATCAGCTATTTAGTATACCAGTTTGTTTATGTATATATTTATGTATTTATTTAAAATATTTTATTTATTTAGTTTTGGAGAGGAAGGGAGGAAGAAAGAGAGAAACATTGATGTGTGGTTGCCTCTCACACGCCCCCAACTGGGGACCTGGCCTGCAACCCAGGCATGTGCTCTGCCTGGGAATCGAACCGGCAACTTTCCAGTTCACAGACTGGCATTCAGTCCACTGAGCCACACCAACCAGGGCAAGTGTACCAGTTTAAACATAACAGAAACCAAGGGTGAGACCCAAGGTACTTGGCAGAAGCATGCCATTTATGTTTTTTTCTTATTTCAGTATCACTCTTCCTTAGTCCTCCTAGTGGAGGGGTAGTTCCAACAATTAGATAGTATCACATTCCTTCTTGGTTTTGAAAAGTTGGATTGTTCTAATTTCTTAAGGAATTTTAAAAAATATTTTATGGGTTGGAACCAAAGGGGAGGAAGAAGAGAAGATAAGAAAAGGAACAAAAGGCTTTGGATACTGAGACTATTCGGAGTAAATTTAATAGTTATCTTCTACCTGAATTTGGAAAGAAACCTAAATCAGTTGAAGCATGGTAATAACTGAGGATTAAAAAGAAAAACAGAACATTTGGTTAACTTTACTTTTTTATGTGTAAAATATTTTAAAAATAGATTTAATGATTTAATAGGTATATTGACTATATTTATATGATCTATGCTATATATCTATTTGAATTTGATATTGATACGTTACATATATTTTATGTAGCATCATTTATATAAACATTAAAACTATTCATTTATATTCAAGTTTTTTTTTAATCCTCACCCGAAGATATATTTATTGATTTTTTTTTTAGAGAAAGAGGAAGAGAGTGAGAGAAAAGGAAGCATCGATGTGAGAGAGTAACATTGATTGGCTGTCTTCTGCACATGCCCCAGCTGGGTATGTGCCCTGACCAGGAGTCAAACTGGTGACCTTTTGGTTTGTGGGATGATGCCCAGCCAGCTGAGTCACACTGGTCGGGGCTAGTTTATCTTTTTATTACTGAGTTATAAGAGGTCTTTATTTTAGATATCAGCTGCTTATAAAATATAAGATTTGAAAATATTCTCTTATTCTGTGGGTTGTCTTTTCACTTTCTTGATAGTGTTCTTTGAAGCATAAAAGTTTTTATTTTTAATTTTATTTACAGTTGATTGAAGATCCATGAGGTTGAAATTTTGGTGAAGGAGAAATTGGGCTAGAAAATCCATGCTTGTTTTAATAGCCAATCAGAATCTAAATGCAGAAGACATTTTCTGAAATAGTCTAATATAATCTATATTTCATTATATGGTGGTGTCCTTAGGATAAAGTCTTGCCACAGAATGTTCTCTGCATCTGCAATTAATTAAGCAAAGGGACAAAATGTATTTAAAGATCTGAAGGATATCAACACCATTATTTTTCTAACATGAAGTGCTTTTCCCATAATGCATGTGACCACTCTTTTTTCCCTTGGTAGTACTTGAATTGCAAATAAATTCTTAAAAGAGGAAGAGTCCTTATCACAGAATTTTAGTTATATCTCTGGAATGTGTCTCAGGTCCCTAAATACCATCTTCCTTCACTAACTGTTCTCTGAAATTTCACCATGCGTTTTACTCTTTCTACCTAAGGCTTTGTTGTAAATTGAACAGAAATTCCTGGATAGATGTACTCACATATTTCTTTCTTCCTCCTTCTCTTATTTCCCCTCTATCCCTTTGTACATCTGTTCCTGTCTCCTTCCCACCCAAAATATCAAAAGACTTAAACATTTCTGGTTGAAGTGGGGATAGGGAACTTGAGGCACCTTTGGCACCCTTGCTTGTCCCTTGCCCACTCAAAGCCAGCAAAGCACCTATAAACTCAGGACAGCTCTAGGGCTCCCACTTGCCTACATAGACATGGCGGGCGGGAGTCTTCCTCACCTCTGCACAGTGCATGGAACACTGCCTGATGCCCTCTAGGTGCTCTCACAATGAATTAAATCTAGACCTGTTGGCTGCGAATTATGGAGTTTGAATCTGCTTCAACTGTGTCGAGCTGGCTAATGAGGAAGTAGTAATTCAAGTGGGAATAAAGTTTTACTTTTAATGGTATGATAAAAAGTGCTGGGCAGACATGGGTTCAAATCCTGACTTTGGTGGGACTTTGGTCAAATCATCTGTCAAAGCCTCAGTGTCTGTCTTAAAATAGGGATAATACTTCATTGGATTGCTTGGAGGAAGACATTTTTAATTGTGATGAAATCCAGTTTTGTCCATTTTGTTGTTGTTTCTTGTTCTTCTGATATCATGAATATTTACCCCTATGTTGTCTTCTGTGAGTTTATAGTCTTAGTTCTTACATTAGGTGTATGGTTAATTTTTGTATATCGCATGAAGAAGGGACCCAACTGTATTCTTTTGAATGCAAGTATCCAAGTATCCTAGCACCGCTTGTTCAGAGGTTGTTCTTTCCCTATTGAATTATCTTGGTACTTGGTCAAAATCAGTAGACTATAATGTAATGGTTTGTTTCTAGACTGTCAGTTGTTTTTCACTGATTTGTATGTCTATCCTTAGGTCAGTAAAACACTTGTCTTAAATATTGTAGCTTTGTAGAAAGTTTTGAAATTGAGAAGTTTGGGTCTTTCAATCTTATTCATATTTTTCAATATTGTTTTGGCCTTTTTTGGGTCCTTTGCATTTCTATATGAATTTTAAGATTAATTTGTCAATTTCAAAAAAAAAAGGCTGGGATTTGATTGAATCTGAGCTTCATTTGCAGAATATTGCTATCTTAATATACAGGGTAGGGCCAAAGTAGTTTTACAGTTGTGAGTACGGGAAACACAGTTTATTCTTATATTAGTATTTATTATTGTATTATTTTTCACTTTGTACAAACAACTGTAAACCTACTTTTGCCCCACCCTGTATGTCTTTGAACACATTGGACATGGGATGTCTTTCAATTGATTTATTTCTGTGTATTCTATTCCTTTTGATACTCTTGTAAATGGAATTGTTTTCTTAATTTCATTTTCATAGTGTTCATTGCTTATGTGTAGAAACATACTCAATTTTTGGGTATTAATCTTGTGTCATATAGCCTTACTGAACCCATTTATTGGTTCTAATAAATTTTATAATGGACTTCTTAGGATTTTCTCAATATAAGATCATGTCATATGTGAATAGAAATAGTTTTACTTCTTTTTTCCAATCTGCATTGCTTTCATTTCTTTTTCTTGCCTAATTGCTCTGGCTAGCACCTCTAGTACAGTGTTGAATATAAGTGGTGAGAGTGACACCCTTCTTTTGTTTCTGATCAAATTCATGTCTTATATTAAACTTTTAGAGGAGATTTTTTTTGTTTGATAGAATTCTATGTCTAGCATTTCCTCTTTTGGTGTTACTGTTTTTAAAAGTAGAGGAACTTTTTGTCAGGACCAGTTGGATTTCATGGAGAAATTCTCTAATTTGTTCTGTCACTCTTGTATTGCACTTGTATAAGCTTTATTTTGAATAGTCTGTGCTTACTCAGCAGAGAAACATTTACTTCACTCTTCAGAATTATATCAGTCATTGTTTATTATCTTGGTATCCTTGTTCAGCTTGTTTATTATGCAACAATATTGTAAAATTTAATCCTTTACTATATTTTCTATGTAATATTAGGTGTACTCTTAGAAAAATAAATTTAACAAATTTTTTTACCTATAGAAGCCAGAGGATCTGAATGACAGATGACATCTTAATGATAATGACAGTGACTCTTAGAAGCAATTTCACCCCATATTAAAACCACATTGTTTTTTTTTTTCTTTCTAAAATGTACCACATAGGCCTGGCTGGTGTGGCTCAGTGAATTGAGTGCAGGCCTGCAAACCATAGGGTCATCAGTTCAGTTCCCTGTCAGGGCACATGCATAGGTTGCAGTCCAGGCTCCCAGTAGGGAGCACGTGAAAGGCAACCACACATTGATGTTTCTCTATGTCTATTTCTCCTTCCTTCCCCTCTCTAAAAATAAACGAATAAAATCTTTTAAAAAAATTAGAAAATAAAATGTACCACATAGTAAGTAGGTTCTTGATAAAAATTGCTGATTGAACCATATCAATTACCAATGTCCATGTACTTGTAAACCTAGATATTCTGATAGTTGAAACTTGTTAAAAATTTAAGATTTTACTTTTTTTAATGTTTGATATGAATTAGTTTCTAAAAATAGCTACTGAATAAAATACTAAGTCTTTGGTGAACTCTAACTTAAAAGGTAATTTATTTGTGTCATTACTATTGCTAATAATAGCTCTGATTTTTTTTTGAGCATTTGATGTGCTAGACATAGTCCTAAGTACTTTAATGCACTCTATTTACTAATCCTCCAATAGTCATACAAATGTGTGAGGCATTTTACCCATTTATAGATGAAGAAACTGAGGTTCAGGGAGATTATATTTCTTGATATGACTCCAATTAACTCCAAATTCAATGCTCTTTTTGCGGTGCTTTAAAAAGCACTTTTCAATTTTGGACTTCTGGCCAAGATGGAGGCATAGGTAGGAGCATGGTGAAGCGGCGGTTTGTGGAGCAGTAAGGGCAATGCTGCAGCTGCCCAGAGAAACACACGGCCAGCGCACTCGGCGAAAACCGTGGCTGGCCGACCCGGACCCAGCCGGGTGGAGACTGGTGGACTGGGTGGTCCCTCATTCACGTGCAGATAAACCTGGAGAAAAAGCTGGGGAGCGGAGCAGACCATGCAACCCACCATCACGGGGAAATAAAGCCTCAAACCACCGATTGAAAACACCTGTGGGGGTTGAGGTGGCAGCGGGCGGAACTCCCAGCATCACAGGAGAGTTCATTGGAGAGACCCACAAGGACTTAGAACTATGCAAGCCCGCCCACCAGGGAACCAGCACAGAAGGGCCCAATTTGCTTGTGGGTAGTGGGGGAAGTGACTGAAAGCCAGCAGAGAGCAGAGCAAGCGCCATTGTTCCCTCTCAGGCTCCGCCTCCACAGGCAGCGTCACAACACAACCTTGTGGGTTACCCTGCCCTGGTGAACACCTAAGGCTCCTCCCCTTAAAGTAACAGGTACCCCAAGGGAAAAAAATGGCCCAAGTGAAAGAGCAGATCAAAACTCCAGAAAAAATACAATTAAGTGACAAAGAGATAGCCAACCTATCAGATGCACAGTTCAAAACACTGGTAATCAGGAAGCTCACAGGATTGGTTGAATTTGGTTGTAAATTAGATGAAAATATGAAGACTACGTTAAGAGAAATGAGGGGAAATGTACAGGGAACCAATAGTGATGGGAAGAAAACTGGGACTCAAATCAATGGTGTGGACCAGAAGGAAAAAAAAAACATTCAACCAGAAAAGAATGAAGAAACAAGAATTCAAAAAAGGAGAGGCTTAGGAACCTCCGGGACATCTTTAAATGTCCCAACATCTGGGTCATAGGGGTGCCAGAAGGAGAAGAGGAAGACCAAGGGATTGAAAACTTATTTGAACAAATAATGAAGGAGGACTTCCCCAATCTGGCAAAGGAAATAGACTTCTAGGATGTCCAGGAAGCTCAGAGAGTCCCAAAAAAGTTGGACCCAAAGAGGAACACACCCAGGCACATCATAATGACATTACCAAAGATTAAAAATAAGGAGAGAATCCTAGAAACAGCGAGAGAAAAGAAGACAATCATCTACAAAGGAATTCCCATAAGACTGTCAGCTGATTTCTCAAAAGAGACCTTTCAGGCAAGAAGGGGCTGGAAAGAAGTATACCAAGTCATGAAAGGCAAGGACGTACATCCAAGAATACTCTATCCAGCAAAACTTTCATTTAGAATGGAAGGACAGATAAAGTGCTTCTCAGATAAGGTCAAGTTCAAGGAGTTCATCATCACCCAGACTTTATTATATGAAATGTTAAAGGGATTTATATAAGGTATGGAGAGATATCAACAGGGGAGTGGGAGGGGGAGAGAGGAGGAAAAAGTACAGAGAATAGGTAGCATAAGTGGTAGGTAGAAAAGAGACAGGGGGAGGTTGGGAATAGTATAGGAAATGTAGAAGCCAAAGAACTTATGTGTATGACCCATGGACAAAAACTAAAGGGTGGGGAATGGGGGGTTGTGGGGCGGAGGGCAATAAAAGGGGGAAAATGGGTCAATTGTAATAGCATAATCAATAAAATATATTTAAAAAAGAAAAGTACTTTTCATGGTGTATCCAAATTACTGATGTTTACTTGAGAACTATGTCTATATTAAATTGGATTTCATTTAAAACATTTCTTTGTTTTCTGAATAGAAAACCTGTTTTGAAAATATATTTTGAAAAAAATAAATTGAGCCCTGGTGTGGCTCAGTGTGGCTCAGTTGGTTGGGTGTCATCCTGTAAACTGAAAGGTCACCAGTTTGATTCCTGGTCAAGGCACATGCCTGAGTGGAGGGCTTGGTCCACAGTCAAGCTACGTGCGAGGGGCAACCAATCAATGTTTCTCTCTCACATTGATGTTTCTCTCCCTCTCTTTCTCCCTCCTTCTCCTCTCTCTAGAATCAATTTTAAAAATTAAAAAAAATTAATTTTTCCCTGGCTGGTTTGGCTCAGTGGATTGAGCACTGGCCTGCGAACCAAAGGGTCCCTAGTTTGATTCCCAGTCAAGGCACATGCCTGGGTGTGGGCCAGGTCCCCAGTGTGGGGTGTGCTAGAGGCAACCATACATTGATGTTTCTCTGCCTCTTTCTCCCTCCCTTCCCCTCTGTCTAAAAATAAAATTAATTAATTAATTAATTTGAACATCAGTAGTTTCAGGTTAATAAATGAGTAATTTAATTAAAATAATTATATTTTTAATTTGGGAAAAGAAAAAAAGCCAGAAAATATGAATAACTGATATTAACATTTGTTTCTGTCAACACTGCAAATAGGCATTTATTTTGAGAACGGCAGCTCTTTTTTGTTTTCATTTATAATTTTAAGAGTAGGTATGGAGGGTTTGGCTGTTTGGAAATTCAAAAGACTATTTTATTATTTTGCTTTATTGTATTTTTTTTAAAGGATCAAGTTGCTGGTGAATGTATCACTGAAAAAGAGGACAAAACCCACCCAGGTTTACCTCCGCACAGCTCTGGGTCCGAGCCTTCCCTGTCTCGACAGCGACGGCAGAAGAAGAGAGAACAGACTGAGCGCAGTGGGGGAGAGGGACAGGTTGGACGAGAGCTCTTTGAAGTCATTGTGCTATCTGGGAAGTGTACTTTAGGACACTTAATTCTGCCGAGGATGATTAACTGTTGCCAAAGAGGCGAACAGGAAATGCAAGGAACATTTAGAGAAGGGTAATGATGGCAAGATACTAGTTTTCAAATGTCAGTAAGTTGGAAACTGGGTAAGGATTTTGTCGTCCCCTGTGAAGATGGGCAGATCATTTTGAGAGTTAAAGGAACAGGGTAACGAGTAAATCTCTGATCCTCCCTGTTGTATTGATGAACAGTTTCTCATTTATCATCTGCATAAAATCATGTTGCCACTTCATTTCTTTTTTTCTTTAAATGAAATATATTACACCATTTCTTGAAGTAACTTTCATAGGCACCGTGTCATATGCTTCACTTTTGGCAGAGTTTCTTTCCCCAAAAGTGCAGTGTTTTGAAGTTTCTGGGAGTAAATCTCTGTCGCATACATAGGCGACATATTGACAGGGGAACTTTGCAGGTGGGTTATCCTTATCATGTGAAATTGGTAATCTCCCACTTTTTAAAAATTATTTAAGTTCCAGGAGGCTCCACATCCACCTTCGCCCCCTCTTCCCACTGTTGGAAAAGTGGGTGTCACATCCACCGAGAAGGAGGCTGAAAACCGAAGCGGCACCGTCCCCGAGTCTGTTAGCGGTTCAAGAAGCAGTGAGATCTCATCGTCAAAGGTTTGTGGGGGATCTGCATTGGAGTTTTGCAAATCTTATAAAGCTTTTTTTTGGTTTAAAATCCTGCATACATTGTGAAGTTTGCTATTAAAGCATCTTTGCCCTGCTTTTTGCCAAACACTGGAAGGAATAGATTTGCGAGTCTTAGCAGAAGTGCTGATTGGAATGGACAAATTCCAAAGTTCCAGAAATGGTTACTAGTGCTTAATCAAGGAGACCAAGTAGATTCTAAATGCAGGAAATGCAAAATTCCCCAATTGCCGTTCCAAAAATGAATATGGTACTTCCCAGAAACGGGGCTGCTGTGATTGGCCCTAGCTAGAAGCTGTAACCCTGATGCAGACTGGTTTCAAACGGACACCCCTTTAAAGCCTGCGCAAGGCCTTTCCTGTAGTGCTGGACGATACGTTATACGTTGTAGGTGTTGTAAGCATAGTGAGTAGAGATGGAAATAACTCTGACTTTCTTTAAAAGGATCGACCATTATCAGCAAGAGAAAGGAGGCGACTAAAGCAGTCACAGGAAGCGGTGTTCCCCTCAGGTAAAGTCATTCTGTTTTCTTCATCTAGTGGAGGTTTTACTCATGGACATAATAAGCATTGGTTCTGATTGTGAGGTGTTAAGAATTTTCAAGCAGTAGTAATACATTTGGGAAACCAAATTGGAAGAAATTTTGAAAATTCTTAGTCAAACCTTTAAAAACAGATCAGTATAGACTTTGCATCTGGAACTTGTATTATCAGTGGAAGAGGATTTTAAAAAGTGAGTAAGAGGGCTTTAAGTGACAGTAACTCCTGGGAGATTTCAGACAGGAAGTCGAGTGTTTAATTTGGTTCCATGTTCAGAGTCTGCTGGCAAAAGAAGCACTGTCTTCGCAGGAACAGGGAGGGGAAGCTGGGAGAATGGTGGTGCCCAGGGCCCAGGGCTATGGTCATTCCTATTATTGTTATCTAAAGACAGTACTAGCAGTTTCCATTTATCGAAGCCATCTATGTCTCATGCACTGTGGTAAGCACTTCAAGCACATTATCTGATTTTATATTTACAGTGACTGTCAGAGACAGGCAGCACTATCCCCATTTTGCAGCTGAGGGAACTGAGGCTCAGAGTAGTTATCTATCTTATCTTGCTCAAGCTCACAGAGCTGGTAGCCCTAGAGCCCAGCTTTGAAGTGAAGTGTCAGGATACCAGAGTGATGATGATATGCTATCGGAGTTACTGCCTAGCCGGCCCTTGCTGGTGTGTCTTCCATACCCAGTGCAAAGTCCTCTTCTGTTGAGGCCAGCTCACCGCAAACGACTGCTGGCATGGTCACTCTTTCAGGCCCTTCAGTGAGGAGCGCTTCTCCTAGTGCAGTGGGGCCAGGAAAGCCACAAGAGGAAAGCCGGTCCACCTCTGCTCCGTGGTTGTCTTCTGATCGAAGCTTTGCTCAGGTACATCACTTAGTTCTAAGGGAAAAGGCGGACGTGTCTACATCTGGGAGTCTGATACAGTAAACCTAATAAATGTCAGCTCCGGTTATTACTGGGATGGTGCTGGCGTAAGTTACACCTTTTCCCTCTTGGTAAGGGAAAGAACTGGTCAGTAATTTAAAAAGATTATGCTTGCTTCATTAAGGGAATGAACTTTTCGGGCACTCTTGTAAACAATTGGTAGCCTAGTTACATATCTTTCTTAGGTAGTCTTTAAAACAGGGCTTCCAAAGGGCTTACTAGGCAACACATCGCTTATTCTGCTGTGTTACTAATATACCCACCTACCTGGCCAAATTTTACTCTCACTTGGCCGTGTCCTGTTTGTCACAAAGATCTCCCTTTCTCACCTAGGGGTGCTGTAGGGGTGCCATTAGTGGCTAAATGGGTGATTGCAAGGTGTCCAACCATGCTCCCTTTTCTATGTAATAATATCCTGGAGATAATTATCCACCTTTCTGTATTCTAGTTTCTGACATTCTTTCTAGGAGCATATTGTTATTTTTTAAAAATAGAAATTTCCTGTCCTTGAAAGAAATGAAGATTTGTTTCTTTAACAATATTCTATGAGTTAGTTGTTGCACTAATTGAAACAATCCTCTTCATTTTCCAAAGTTGTAAGGTTTTTGTATAATTATATCAAGTAACCCTTTAGAGTAGTTTAACGAAGAGCCTCACATATGAACAGATTAAGGTTGCTTTCATTTAGGTGGCATTCTTTCTAGTTTAAAATGCCACTATTCCTTATGGTACCAGCCCTCTGCTTAGGCATTGGAACGCCAGAATTGTTTGTCCATTCTTCTGTGGAAAGAAAATTTCTTAATAGTTGAGACTTTCCAGGGCCCTTGTAAAACTTGGCCTTGATGTTCCTCAGGCTTCACTTGTGAACTTGATGGGTGAACTGGGATATCATTTGGGTAAAGTAACTTCAATTTTTATGTCCATTAGTTTCTCCTGTTAAATTGCTAAGTACACGTTGTAGCTACACATCGCATCAAAGGACTTTTTCATATATTGCATTCCGGTTGTGTGGTCATGTGGGATTTTGTTTTTCCAAATACTACTAGAAGAGAAAACTCACCCAGTGTTTCTCTGAGGAGGAGTTAAGTTCTTCTGCGAGTTCAACTGATAAATCAGATGGGGATTCCAGAGAAGGGTAAGTCCTGTTTTTCTGTCTCCCTTCATAAACGGTTTCTGTTTTAACTAATCATGAATGTATGTTTATGGTAGTGTGCAGACCTGCAGTATTGCCATCGATAACATTATAAAAGTCTTTGATGTATGCTAGTGCTAAAAATATCTCTTCCAACGAACACATCTGATTTTCATTTAGAATTTTTATGAATGTCTTCCTTAAATTTTTGGGTTTATAGTTTTCCTCAGAATTGGAAGAATTTTTGGCCATTAGTTCTTCATATATTTTCGGGACACCCCACTCCGCTTTCTTGAGGATTCTAATGACCTGTTTATTAGTTATTTAACGTTGTCCCACAGCTCAGCAGTGGTGTTACTTTTTTACCCTTTGTTTCATTTCCCATAGATCCTGTTGCTGTATCTTTGAGTTCACTAATCTTTTCTTCTGTGACGTCTAACCTGTTAATCCCTTCCAGCGCGTCTAGCACACTGCGCTTTCCATTTCCGGAAAGTCAGTTTGGGCCTTTCTCATCTCTTCCATGCCTCTCTTTAATATTTAATGCTCTTTTCTACTTTAGACATATGGAATATATTTATAATTTTATATTTATTATTTATAATAGCTCTAATGTCTTCATCTACTAATTCTATTACTTGTGTCACTTCTGGATCTGTTTCTGTTACTTGCTTTTTTTCCCTTTTCACAAATCTGTGCTATTTTCCTGCTTCTTTGCATGTTTGGTATTTTTTCCTATATTCCAGACATTGTCAATTTTCTCTTCTTAGGAGGTGGTATTTCTTTTTATCCTCATCCAAGGACATGTTTTTTTCACTGCTTATAGAGAGAGAGGAAGGGAGAGAGGACAGAAGAGAGGAAGGGAGAGAAATATCAGTTTGTTGCCATCCTGTACATGCCCAGATTGGAATTTGTAGGCACCCAGACTGGGAATTGGACCTGCAACCTAGGTATGTGCTCTGACCGGGAATCAAACTGGCATCCCTTTGGTAATGGGATGATGCTCCAACCAACTGAGCCACACTGGCCAGGGCAGTATTTTTATATTTTTAAAATATTCTTGATCTTTGTAACTAATATAATATAATCAAATCACTTAGCAATAGGTGGGCAGAATTTGGGGCTTCCTCTTTCTGGCTCTCCCCTTTCCAAGATTCCTTCCTCATTTTCTAGTGTCAGTGGTTGTCTTGAACTGTGTCCTTTGGGTCTGAAGGCCAGAAAGACTGTTTTCTGTTGTACTTGAGTACTTATGGCCTTTCTTTAGGATAAAAGGTGTTGA